>PVKE010019253.1:0-20426 GCA_004027555.1 Craseonycteris thonglongyai | reverse complement strand
TGAATGCAAATCTGACACTCCTGTGAGGAGAGGAGGAGAAAGACTTGGGTTGTTAGGAGCCTCAGACTGCAGTGCAAGGCTGTGAAAATGTCAGCCAGCCTAATGGGCAGTCCCCAGCAGATGCTGCCCATTAGAAGGCCTGGCATTGGGCAGAAGTGGCCCAGCTCTAGTTTCATTTGTGCTCAGTTATGGGCTGGCAGCAAGCATCCTGCTGAGAGCATAGGCACAATTCAATTATGTGGCAGATCCTGAAAGTATGGCAGCTGAGGGTATGGGCTAGGTCTCCTACTTTTAGGAAAAGAGATCTGAATAGCACAACTCTATGGCTGCCACAACTTTAGAATTAGGGATAAGACCAAGGACAAAGGGCAATATTTCTTAATGACAAAAGACTAAGTTCATAAAGAGAACCTAGTAACCCTATGTATATCTACTGAATCACAAGGCTTCAAAATATTTGAAGTAAAAACTCTTCAGAATTGAAAGGAGAAAAAGACAAATTCCAGTGGTAGTAAGAGATGTCAACACCCCTCTCAGTAATAGAACAAGAGGACAGTAAATCAGGAAGAACAGAGAAAACAAAAAGCATCAATGAAATTAATTTAATGGCTATTTATAGAATACTCCTTCCCAAAGGAGCAGAATTTAGGTCCACAGGGAACATCACCAAGATAAAGCATATATATGGCCATAAAGCACATCTCAACAAATTTTAAAGTATTTAACTCATACAAAGTATGTTCTTTGACCATGAAAATTATTTAGATATCAGTAAAAGAAAGATATCTCAAAAACAAACAAAAAAACCCAAATATTAAAAATTAACACATTTTTATTCTTTAAATATCTTCACATTGGAATTTTAACAGAAAAAATTAAAAGTGTGTAAACATTATATATGAAACACAAATTTATATAGCCTAGAATATTTCTGAGGTTACAACTGACAAAGCAGGCTTTGTAGTTTAGAGACAAAACTACAAATTCAGACTTGAGACATTTAGAAACTGATATTTGTTGATGAAATCACATAATTCCCATAAATTCAGTTTCCTTGTTTCTGCTTTAGAGCAGGGGTGTCAAGCTCAATTAAAACACGGGCCATTTGGTGCAACAGACAAGATTCACACGGGCCACATCACATTTACAAATGTCGCCGGAACTGAGTCAGCGTGTTTATACACGCCCCCAGGCCCCCAGGAAAGCCACTGGGCCACGTGTATACTCATTTTCAGTAGTTAAAGGGTTAACGAGGGAATTGTGTGTACGGTATTGCCTCAATCTCCCCTAAGCGCTATTTTCTTCATAACAATTTTTTTCTATTTTCATTTTATTTCAGAGCATCGTGGGCCACAAAAAATTACCGCAGGGGCTGCATGCCACCAGTTTGACACCCCTGCTTTACAGTGATGATCAAGTGAGAGAGTACATATATATTTGTATGTATGTAAATAATACAAAAATTCTATTATAGCCAGAGCTATTAAAAATATAAATGTTCTTTTCCTAATTCCCTTCAATCATGTGAGGTTCTCTTGCACTTTTTCTTATATTTCCACATAATTTTTCTATCATGTTAAATGCAACTGATAGACTATCTTCTTTTGTGGGGCATTACTTAAAGGTTGCCCAGAGAGTATCCACAAGGGGTTTTCATTTTTTCTTCTTTTCCCTCCTCTTTCTCTTGTTCTTCCAGTTTCTCGTCTACATTCTTTCCCTTTTCTTCTTCTTTTACTCTCCATTTTTTCAGTTTCCCTTATATTATCTTCACTACGATTCCTATTTGATTGCTCTGGATTTTGATTATGAGGCAGAACTGGTTGTTTCTATATAGCAAGATTTGAAGTATCATGAACTTTTGAAGTATCATAAGCTCTCCCTATCTTGAAAAGTTTTTCCTCATGGCTTCCACATCAGCCTTTCCTGAGTTTCCATCTACATCAGTGGTCACTCCTTCAAAGCTTTCTTTGCTTGTTTATTCTCGTTCTTCCTACCTCTCCCCAATCTTAGTTCCTACTGAGTCACTAATACTCTTAATGTACTTTTAAATAAGCGAGAGATCAAAGAAGGGACCCTAAGAGAAATTAGAAATTATTTTCAACTGAATAAGAAAACTACAACATATCAATATTTGTGGGATGTAGCTAAAGCAATCCTTTGAGGTAATTTTATAGCATTGAATACTTACATCAAAATAGAAGTTCAATAATTAATGCCTAAGTTTCTATCTTAGGAAGCTAGTAAAGAACAAACAGCCCAAAATAAATCAAATACATAATTAAGAATAAATATCAATGAAAGAAAGAATAAGCAGGTGAAAAAATTAGAGAAAATATGTTTTACAAACTCTGGGTTTTGGAAAAGATGAATAAAACTGATAAATTTGTAACTATTTGATCAAAAAAAGAGGAGAGAATACAAAAATTACCATATAGCAAATGGATAATAATAACATATTATACTATAAACAACTGGATACCAAGAATTTCAATGAATACTCTCATGAAATGGACAAATTATTTGAAAGATAAAAACTAAAACTGATAGCAAAGGAAACAAATTTGTCTATATTTAGTAAAGAAACCAAATTCATAATTTAAAATCTTGTCACATAGAAAACTCCAGGCATAGACAGCCTCCCTGATATGCTATAGAACATTTAAGAACGATAAAGTATCAAACCTACACAAAAAACGAGGGTAGAGGGAACTCCTTTCAATTCATTGAAAAACGTCAGAATCACCCTGAAAAAAAACAAAACAAAAACGTACAGACCAATATTTTTCACGAATATGCACACAGAAATCCTCAACAAAATATTAGCAAATAAAATCCAGTACTAGCAGATGACATCTTGTATCTGACTGCTGAAGTCCATAGCACTAATTACTACTGAGTCATATGTTTTTCTTAAGTTCTTTGGAGATCAAGACTCAAATTTGCATTGGTCATTTGATTTACACTCACTGGTACAGGCCTTCCTGGTTAAACACGTTGTTACACTATCAATGATAATGCAATTAAATGGCTGGTCCACAGCAGCTGCCTATAATTTCTAATGTGACCAGTTCTTTTTGCACCTAGGTAGTAGTATAACATGGAGCAAGTCAAATAATTGCTTGCAGACTTGAATTGATTAGGCACAGAGATTGTATTAAAGCGAATTCTTTAATTAGCCTTGTTGATAGTATGGAAAAACTGATGAGATAGGATGCAGAATGACCTTATAAAGAAGGTCTGTTTTATCTGAATCCCAAGGCAGGCTTAGAAACAGAATCTAAAGGTCTTAGCAGTTACCTGGGCTAGCATACAGTTCATATCCAATCAATCAGAGAGCAGATGGTAGCCTCAGAAGGGCGAGCCTTTAAGCTCCTGCAGATGGACTTGTACTACAATGTCAGGGCCAGGGAAGGTCCTGGCTGAGGCCTTCCTGGACTGCAGCAAGGACAGAAGACAGCCTCCTCTGAACTCTCACAGCACTTTAGGCCTCTCTTAAGACATATAGTCTATTGTCTTGAGTTATTCTTGTGGTGATTAGGAACAGTGTGAGAACAAAGATTACCACTCCTCATCATATTTGTTGACTCATATATGGTGGAAGTCTTGCTATTATTTTCAATTTTCCCTTAGGAAGGTTGTAAACATTGCTACTGAAGTGAGTCAAATTCACTCTGTGACTAATAATAATCAGTATTAGCTTTAACTTGTTTTCCTTCTCAGAAGATAAAGCAATGGGTGATTATGTAGTAGATTATATAGTAGACTCCTCTTCAGATATATTCTGGAAATCTACCTGAAAACCCAAATTGGCCAATATAAAAATGTTTTTACAGGGTGTCTTACAACTTACATTTTTTATCCTCAGATCACAAATTAACTGCATTTTTCAAGTTTCACTCACTTTTTTCACTTACTGAAAAAGCTATTGAAATGATGAAGCATCACTTTGTTAATTAAAAAAAATTCATAGTGGGCTTATTTACATCACATATATATAAACCAAAACAGAATTTGACTCTTTAATTCTTTACTTATCCAAAATTTGAGGACTGGCTGGAAAGTATCCAGCCAAGTAACCTTTCTCATTATATTGACAATGGCTGGATTTTTTCTATACACCCCCTCATATTTTCTGAAAAAGAACAGCTTTATTTCCTCTCTACATTTATCCTCTGTGTGAAGTTTCTGCATACTCAAAAAGCAGAGAAAAATATAAAGCCATGTTGACATTCAGATTCTACCCAAAAGTTAGTATCCCTTAGCTAAGGGACTCCCCATTATTTACTCCTCAACACACACATCACGCAGTGTACATGTAGAGTCTCTGCAAAATTAAAAAAAACACAAACAAAAAAAAAAACACCTAATTTTCTAAACACTCAACAAATAGTAAAGCCAACATAGGTTATATCAATAACTGCCAATTTCGCATTCTACATATTGACTATTTTAAGAATAAAAATGGTGAAAGAGACAGATGTTATTGATCCTGTTGAACTTCAAGACAAAAACAGTCACAAGTCCAACTACAGGGTCCTGCAAAAATAATGGCTCTTTTTTATAAGATGAAATACTTAAAAAAAGGGCGTTATTTCTGTCAGACCCTGTATTTTTAAACTTCAGCAGGATGTCCTTATGCAAATGAGAAATCTTCCTTTCAGGGAAGCCAGGATAGCTCAGTGGGTTAAGTGCTCACTCTGCAGCCCCAGGGACCGAGGATCGAATCCCGGCCCCGGCCCATGTGGACCCATATGCAGAACTGTGTAGTGCCCAGTTCAGTTCTCACTGGGGTGAGACCCCCCCCCCCCAGTTCCTGCCCTGTGCAGCCCCACGTCCACCTGTGGAATGAAACTATGTGGAAAAACCAATGATGTACAACTATGGAGACTGTTCTGGGCCCTCCCCCTTCTCTCTGTCTCTGTCTCTGTATCTCTCTCTCTGTCAAAAACAATAAAAAATAAATCTTTAAAAAAAAAAAATCTTCCTTTCGTGGCAACTGCAGGCTGTGGTACTTGAATGATGAACTTGATCTTTGCACGGAATTACATGTCATGGAGGTTTTTATCTCAATATCCGAGTACTGTACTTGTCTTGTACTCTGAGGCTAAGACCCATGCTGTTAAATGCAAAACAATACATCTTTTGTTATAAAGTGACTTTTTTTCCAAAATACCAAACTACTTGATTTCTGTATTTTCTTACCCTCCTTATTTCTATTAAATGGTAATAATCACTGCATAACTGATAACGAAGAAAATTTTTCACTAGGCTTTACATGATGGGGGTATGGATGGCAGAGGAGCAATAAGAGAATAAGGAGGAAGAAACTAGATGGAGAGACATGAGTAGAATCTCTGTTGGAATACGATATGCTTCATTCTGATTTAGGCTAGTGCTGGCATATAACAAACATTTCATTTAACAAAAGGTTTTGAGAACCTACCAGGCCCTGTACTGGAGGCAAGAGGTCCAATAAGGAGTACAGACTACATGTTTTCAAAAGGCCCTTACCAAGACTTCTGTCTGAAGGGAAGACCAACCATGTAACTACAGTTTCCAAATGGAGATAGATATATGCTGTGAATGAATGTTTCCCTGAGGAAAAGCTGCTGGAGCTGAGACTGGATAGATGAGTAAAATTCATCTTGATGCAGAGGGAGGTGAAGCCAATGGCCAATAGAACATTACAGGCAGGATAATTAGGGCAAGAGGGTGTGTGAGGCATTTGAGCAGCTTGAATACACACAGAAGGGTAGACAGCACTGGAGAGGTGGATGTGGCCTTGCAGCTACATGGAGGATTTCAGTCCTTACCCGTAAACAATGGGGAGCTAATAAAGATCATTTAAATCAGAATTTTACTGTTGCCTCCTAAGATTTTATTTGTACAAAACATACTAAGAGGAAACACAGAAATCTTAATGAAAATGAAAATAACACCCACAGTGTCTTCCAAAACGGCATATGGGGAGAAGGGGGCAAAAAAACCTGGAATTTACTTATAAAAAATTGTGTGTTTATCCTTACATGTTTAAACTTCAGTCACCTCCAAAGTACTCTCCATTTGATGCAATACACTTATAGGGATGCTTTTTCCACCACTCAAAACAGTTTTTGAACTCATCGATTTCGGGGCCTTGTAATGCTTCCGCTATTTTTTGTTTCACCTCTTCCACATCATCAAAAAGTTTCGCTTTGAGGATGTTTTTCATCCAGGGAAACAAAAAATAGTCGCCTGGAGTGAGATCAGGTGAAGAGGGAGGGTGAGGCATGGGAATAATGCTGTATGTGGTCAAAAACTGCCGAACACTCATCGTGGTGTGGGCAGATAATGTTGTCATGCCTCACATTGTTTTGTGTAAATCACTCATCACGAAATGGGCAAACGCTTTGAAAGTTTCCAAAATAAATTCACTGAACCCTACCACAGCCTCTCAAAACACCAGCTGGTGCACTGAACACTCACCTAGCAGGGGAAGCCTGTACTACAAGGGGCCCACCCTCCAGAAGATAATTCCAGGCTTTTTTGAGTACCCCCTTGAATGTATAATATAGTCCTCTTTAATGTGCAGTAAAAAAAGTATGACTCAATGCAAAGAGGAAACCTAATCACAATTTTAATTCATCAAACAAATATACTCATATATTCAATACTATATGCCAGATCTGATCCTTGGCATGTGATATTCACCAGAGAACAACATGAAGACCTTTGCACTCAAAGTTTAATTCTAATGACAGAGATTATAAAGACAATAAATAAGTACATCACGTAGTATTTAAGAAGATAAAAAGTATCATGAAAACAAGAAAAGATGAATAGGGTTAACATCAGATGGATGAGGAGAGCAAGAGAGTTACCATATTAAACAAAGTTGTTAAGGATTCCATTGGAAGATGAATGTAACATTTTGGATGTGTATCAAACTTTGGCAGTTTCTGTTGAAGTAAAATAATTATTGTAATGCCACTTCTAGCACACTTCAAGTTTAATATGTGAGACAAATATTGATGAAGGGAAATATTAGCTATTGCTCAAAAGTTACTGTTTCTGTATTTTCTTTCTTGTAATGGCCCTTCTTTTAATAACAACATTTTGACTATGCTACTGTTTTTTTGTAAAAGATTTATTTTATTGTTTTTGACAGAGACAAAGAGAGAGACAGCGAGAAAAAGGAGGACCCAGAGTAGTCTCCATAGTTGTATGTCATCAGTTTTTGACATGGTTTCGCTCCAAACAGGTGGGTGGGGGCCACACAGGGCGGGAACTGGTTGGGGGCCTCCCACATAGGAGGCACACCCCTTTGAACCAAGGGCTAAACAGTGGGGGAGAACTGAACTGGGGGTCTCCTGCATGGGAGGCACACCCCAGTACAACATATGGGTCCACACGGGCTGTGGCCAGGATTCGATCTTTGGTCCCTGGGGCTGTAAAGCGAGCATTTAAACTGCTGAGCCATCCCAGCTTCCCAATGATTTTATTGTGCTTTACATATGACAGTAATTTATTAATGAACAAAAGAAAACCAGCCTCACCAGTGATAAAAATGTAGCTTCTTTCAGCTGGAAAATGTTGACAGATTTTCAAGTCCTTATTTCAATGATGGTAAAAACCCAAACAATGTCTCATAGTAACAGATTATAGCAGGAGGAAGAAACAAAGGGTGAATGCATATTATTAACATAATAGTAGTTGCATGATTAGGGCAAAATTATTACTAGCTAATACCCCTAATTACAAGCAAGTTTTAAAATAGGTTTTAACATGTGTCAAGATCTCAACCCATCTCTTTTTAGGAATAAAAATGTCTGGAAACAAAACTATATTTTCCTTGAAAATACAAATGGTCCTAAAATGATTTCAGGGAACAAAAGAAGCAAAATGGTTGTCAGGAGGAAATGTGCTGTGAATCCAGGATACCAAATAGGTCTTGTTTACAATAAGTTATGAACAGCCAGCTTTGACTATTAGTGGTTATGTGCCAATGATTATTAACTCAACTGCATAGCTAGGGTATTAAGTCATAGGATGACTGTTGCTTTTTATGCTATACATCTACTAAAGCTTGATTTTATTGGCCATTTTCAACAGCTCTTGGGCTTGGGTTATAAACAAAAGCCTTTGGTAACTCTACAGAAAACAAAAGGAGTGAAGTCTTTGTTATTTAATCATATGCTAAACAAAGAAGAACAAATAACAAAATCAAGTGAGATTCTCCACTGAGAGTCAAAGAAGCTATTTGTCTTACCTAATAGGTTATGTCTTTAATTTTGATCATTAGGAAATATTAATAAATAAAATGATTTTTATCTTTCTCAAGTGTTTATGTTTCTTACACTAGAAAGCCATACCATAGTCTAGACCTCAACTGAGAGACATGAATGCCATGCCAGGCTTAAAATAATGATAACAAACACTTCAGGCATTTACTACATGTGGATTAGTGTCCTATGTGCTTTACATATACGAACTAATCCTACCACTCTATGAGATTGTACTATCACTACCATCATTTTATAGGTAAAGAAATGAAGGCACAGAGCGGTTAAGTAATTTGACCAGGATGGCACAGCTAGTTTATGATGCTGTACAAACTGAATCCCCACTGTCCCAGTTACTATTTCTGCTTTCACATTGCAGGAATTTATATTTTTACAAGTCTTCTACTTCTGGGCATGAGTTTATTTTTTTTGTCTCTACAGGTATAATAAGCTGAATCAGGAAAAATATAGCATAAGGAAACAACAATATGGTTCTTCCATGAACTTTTTGACAGCAGGCCAACTTTCTGGGCTGAAAAGCCTTTTCTGTGATACAGTAGTACACTCCCAAGGCTACAAGCGCGTTTGCAAGCAGCACAGTAATAGCGTGTGAGATGCTGTATTGAAAATTAAGGAGGGGAGGGCTGTGCAAGGCTGAAATGTCTGGCTTCCACTGACCCAAAGGAAACAGAAATCATTTCAGCTCTGAAAACAAAACTTAATCTAACCCCACCGGTTGAAATAAGAAAATCATGCCACATTTACTTACAGTACTTTGCACTCTAAACCTGTCTTCAAGACAAGAGAAATCATACTTACTCAAGGACTCTCTCTGAATAGAATACCTGGAAGGTAGGTGTAATCATGGGCAATGCTTACATGACTTGTGGGAAAAGAAGAGGAAAAAACAACCTAAGTACTCAAGTTGGGCTACACGCTGTGTTATGTTGATCCCATTTCATCTACAGCTGACCCTTGAACAACTCAGGGGTAATGAGGCACCAACCCCCCATGACATTGAAAATCTATGCATAACTTCCAGCTCCCCAAAATATTAACTGCTAATAGCCTACTGTTGACCAGAAGCCATAACATAAACAGTCAGTTAACACATGTTTTATATGACATGTATTACACATTGTATTCTTACAATAAAGTAAGCTAGAAAAAATACATTTACTGTATTTATTGGAAAATATCTGTATAGAAGTGGATCCACAATGGTCAAACCCATGTTGTTCAAAGATCAACTACCGGTATAATTAAATCTTGAAAACATACCTATAAAGTGTTATTTTCCCTGTTTCTAAGGATTAGAAAAACTGAGGGTAAAATTGCCTGAATAAATATAAGGGGAGGTCAAAATTCCATCTGTCCAGACTCCCAGATCACACCACACCCACAATGCTCTGCATAGCTCTCCTCAAAAAGGAATCTTTGTAAGAGTTGGTCTACTTCCTTTGAGAGGCCAGGTTGTACGTATCATGGTCAAGGGCTGAGTTCCAGGGTAAGACTCCTTAGATTTGAAGCCTAGTACTGCTGCTGCTGACTAACCATATAAACTTGGGCAAGTTACTCGATTTTGCTGTGGCCTCAGTTTCCCAGCAATGGGTAATAGTACCTATATCATAGTAAGCTGTGAATATTAAAGGAGTTAATATACAAAAGCCCTTAGGGTAATGCCTGGAATATAAATATAAAATACACTTTCTTCTTCTTATTATTATTATTACTATTATTATTATTATTATTATTGAAACAGCTATATCATAAACTACTTGAAAGTAAGTATCATACCTGAAGGCAAGTATTGTAATCCTATTGTTTTCTTGGCACTTCATATTATCCCTGATATAAAACGGATGTTCAATACAGTTTAATAAATACATGAATACTTAGATAAAGGATTGTAAATAAAGGTTCTTAAAATGGTTTAATAGGCCATGTTATCTGAACTGCCATTATTACCTCTCCCATATCATCTCCTACTACCACTTTGTTCTCTCCACTCAAGTAACATTGGCCTTCTTCCTGTTCCTTGAAACAACAGAAAACCCAGGGCCTTTGTACTTGCTCTTCTCTCCAGAAGACTAGGCCTTCTCAATTCTAGGTTCAAAAGTTATTTTCTTGGTTAATTCCTCCCTCCTACTCACTTTAAATTGCAATGACCCTTCATCCAGTTCTCTGGTACCCCTTATACCTTTGCCCCCCTTTTATTTTTCCCCACCTCATATATCACTATACACTATATACTAATTAAAAGCTTTATTTACTTATTTCACTCATTTTCTGTTACTCAGAATATAAGTTTAAGGAGGGCAGAAATTATTTTGTTTTGTTTTGTTTTGTACACCACTGTACCCTCAGTACCAAGAAGGCCTGATACTTAGTAGTCCAATAAATATTTGTTGAAAGTGGATGAATCTAAGCCATTAATTTATTAAAGATCATCATTTCAAGTTTGTGTGTGTCTGTATATAGAAATATATGGTGATACATGCTAGGAAAATAGTAAAAGAACTGATGTACAGATGACAGGAATGAGGTTTTAGTAAAGAATAAACACTCCTTTTCCTAGAAAGCTAACTTTGCATGGAAGTCAACCTGGAATTTTAACTGCTGTATTGCATCACTATTTATGGAAAGAAGAGTTATCTCTGTTTGATGAGAAATGAAAAGATGTTAGCCTTTCTTTCAAACACATGGTAAGTAGATACTGTTAAGCTTTCTTTTTGCCTGAAACAGGTTGATTCTACATTTCACCTAAGATAAATGTCTTTCTTTTTTTTTTAACAGAAAAACTATGATACTCTTTGTTGTGGTTTTCTAATCTTAAAGTCCTAATAAGAAAAATAAAACATTTTCTGTTGTAATACTTTGAACAGAGATGTTACCCCTTCCCATGCCTTCAGGAAATTAAAAAGTTCTTATTTCTCTTTCTTAGATTGTTATTTTATTAATCTCAGTATAAAAAGACTGTGATATAGATAATTTTAATCATCTACGCTTTTGTGTAGCTGCTCCATAAATGCAAAATAGACTTAAATATGCATGTCTTATCGCATGTTGTAGCATACATAAGTACAGTAGGTCAGTCCATGCACTTTTTAATTGTATTTAATATTATATATATAAAGTCCTTGATAAGCACTGGATTTAAAAGTTAATACTGCTTTTAATATTTTGTTTACTTTTAAAAATTCCACATCCTGTTCAGCTTTCAAAACCTTATCAAATGTTATTAGCTCCAAGAAATCTTACCAGGCTCCTTCACTACGCAGAGTCAAACTACTATTGGGTACAGTTGACACCTATATTCTAAAAGACTTATTTACATATGGGTCTCCCTATGAGATCGTGAATTGGAAAGTAAGAAATTAAACTCTATACAGAGCCTAGAACAGTAGTGCCTGGCACAAGTATTCAATAAATGTTGAATTGAATTACTTAATGTAGATTCAAAACAAATGCAGTTAATGAAGTCAAGTCATAGCAAGTATAAACTAATAAATGAACTCTGGAGTTAGAAAGCAGGTGTACTTGGATTACGGCCGTGTCCATCTTTTCAAAGTCATTTTTGATGATGAGCCTATACTTAGATATGTGCCAAAAGAATTATAAGAAATAATGGTTTTATTTTTAAGTGGAGCTATATTTGTTTTGAGGGTTTCTCTCTCAGAACCCATACCAAAGGCTGTAAATCTTTCCTGTCTCCCAGGTAGTAGTAATCACTGTGTCCTTGTGCCTTCGATCTTGAACATATTTCCATCCCAGCCTCTGTCTCCTTCATTACATGTATTTGCTTTTTTGTTTATTTTTCCACTAGACAAAAAACTCTTTGAAGGCAGAGACTGTCTTATTACTTTCATGCCCCAGTGTCTGGCACACACTAATTACATAATCAATATTCACCAAAATATGAAATGAATTAAAAGCTCCTCTGGGGGATGCTGAGATAGCTGAGCGGTTATGTGCTTGCCTCACAATTGCGAGGTCCGGGGTTTAATTCCTGGCCCCGGCCCGTGCAAACTCATGCTGAACTGTGATGCAACTGGTAACCACGGCATGGCTCAGCAGTGAAGGTTCTTGCCTCACATGCTGGAAGTCCCCAGTTGGATTCCTGCTCCTCATGGCCCCACAACCACCTATGTGGAATCAGACCATGCCACACCTAATGATGTACAATTAATTATAGAGACTGTTCTGGGCCTTCCCCGATTCTCTCATTCTCTTTCTTTCTCACCTTCTCTAAAAACAATAAAATAAATCTTAAAAAAAAAACAACTCTAAGTTTAAAATTACACATCTGAACTAACCTGGTCCAGTTCTCACTGGGGTCCTGGAATCTGGACATGGGCCAGTGTGCCAATGTTAACAAACCCTGGACTGTAGGAAGTACCTGTGAAGTTCTAGAAAATGTGCCAACTGGCATTATTTTCTTCTAACATCAAAAAATTCAATAATTGAGCTATTTGCCCTTTAATTCACTGAACTTATTCAGCCTTATTCTTTTATCCTATGAGGACCCTTTCCACATACAAATTAAATTGTGTAGAATTAGACTTTATCATCCATATCCTAAATTTCTGAAGGAAAAAACTATTTAAAGTTTCAATAAAGCAAAATAGCCAAGAAAGGGCCAAACGTATATAGAGATATATATTGGTTATAAAATATGTCTTGACAATTACTGGTCTGCTTTAATACCTTCCTTCCAAGCCCCCAAATAAACAGAACCGCAAACACTGTGGTGATAGATGATGTTAGGAGAGGCTGTACTCACTTGAGCCCGGGCAGCCATGCTTCTTCTCCTTCATCCCGCTACTTCAAGAGCACTGCCGCTCTCCATCCCCATCTGCAGGCCAGGAATGGTGTTTACGGCCGAGCACCTGCCTCAGCACCACAGCTGAGAGCATCCAGTATCCGTGGGGGACCCCGGCTGAGGGACAGGAGGAAAAACTCCTGACACACTGTGTTCCTATATTTGCGGTAACACTGGGTGAATGCTATGGTAAGGTAAAGAAGGCTAGTTTAGAGTCAAAACTCTAATCCCTATGTTAGAATATTCTACTAATTGGGTCATTTGTACATAATCACATTGGCTGGCAACCTTTCTTTTCCCTTGCTTTCTGATCCATGAACTTAGGATGATAAAACTACGGCCCCCTCATACAGTTATGTTGAGAATTACATGAATGACACAGGCAAAAATGCTGTAAACAGGGCCTGGCCCATAGTGAGTAGTCAATGTAATTTTCATGTGGTTGTGTCACATGAAAGGATACCTGGTCTAAGCCAGAGAATGTCCTAGCTGAAGTGACTTGTAAGCTCAGTCTCAAGAATGGAATGAATTCAAATGTGAACATATGAAAGCTGTTGGGAAAATATCCAGCCATGTGATAAGAAGAATAGAGGCATTTGTGTCTGGATTTTTTTCTAGACAGCCCTCGTCTTAGTTTGCTAGTGTTGCTTCAGCAATGTAGCACAGGCTGCTGTGAGGCTTTAACATGGTCATTTATTTTCTCATAGTTCTCTAGGCTAGAAGTCAAAGATCAAGGTATCAGCTGTGCTGGCTTCATTTTGAGGCCTCTTGACTTGGCTTGAAAATGGCAGTCTTCTCAGTCTTGTCTTCACATGGTCTTTCCTCTATACCAGTATGTGATCTAACTTCCTCTTCTTATGATATCAATAAAACTGGAACAGGACCCAACCTAATGACTTATTTTAACTCAATTACCTCTTTAAGGGCCCTATCTCCAAATGCAATCACATTCTGAGGTACTAGGTATTAGGACCTCAACATATGAATTGGGGGGAAGGGGGAACACAATTTAGCCCATAATAGTGGGGGAGGCAGAGAGAGGCACAGAGACACTGTATTTCTAAAAAAGGGGGATAACATGGTAACTCAAAGAGAACAGTGTAGCATGTTGAAGAGAAACTGCATGAAATTAAACCCTTCTGCAGTAGAGATTATAGATAAGAAACACCAAGAGTCAAACCTAGAGAGGGAAGTAGAGGCAAATCAGGCCTTGTAAGGCCTTACTACATAGTCTAAATATTAAGCAGTTAGAATTTATCCTAAGGGAAATAAGAAACCATTGTAGAATTTCAAACCTGGCATTTATGGGGCATGACAGAATGCCATTTCTGAAAAATTACTTTGCCCCATAAGAGGTTTTTTGGGTTGTGTTTTTGTTTTTAAGCAGAATAAGTGCTTTGGATGCTTTTGAAGTAAAAGGAGTGAGAAAGGCTGATAACTTGAGTCATACCATGGAGATGAAAGGAACACATGTACTCTGAAAAGGAGATCAATGAACTTGGGTGATTGATGGGGGCGGGGGAGGGGGGGAAGTGAACAATTCCCATTTTACCAGCAAATAGGTCAATAATGGTGAAGGAAAATAGTCAAAATAGACCTTTTGAATCAGAGAAATCCATGGGGCTGCCAGTAGATCACCAACTATTGATAGTACCTACTGCTTATTAAATCCTCGCTATACATCACTTATTGTGTGCCAAAAACTCTATACACATTATCATACATCTTTGTACAGATGAGGAAGCTCAGCCTTTATGAAATAATATAAGGTGGCCATGGCCCCACATCCCTTCCACAGTCTTAACTGCCCTCATTCACCCCTCTAGGAGCACCACTACCTTTAGTTCTGATACCACAGATGAATTTTGCCTATCTTTGTATGGTGTGCAAATGAAACTGTACAGTGTATGCACTCTTATGTATATCTACATGCATTTTAAAATCTATTCTTTAACTTGAAGGAAAGTTTAAAACAGAGAGATGTAAGTATAATCTCATGAACTCATTTTCCTGTATTCTAAGGACCCCTGACATGAATAAATTGTACCTACATATTTGTATTCTGAATTACACCCAGCTAAAATCAGTAATGTAAAATGAATCCAGGGAAGGACAAGGCCCATTTCAACATATCTTTTTGAAGAGATTGAGTTGCTGACCCAGACTAACTGTAACAAATCCCTTCATATGAATTAAAGATTAGAATGTAAAGTAATAGTAATAGTGAGAGAAGTTTTAAAGGGAAAGTTCTACTACAGTAGACTAAAGTAAACTCAGATAAGCTTCAGGTAATAAATTCGAAATCAACTCTAATTATTGCTTTATTATCAAATTAATCCCTTTTCTAATTATGAATCTTTTATATTGCTAAAGAACTGTAAGTGACTTTAGAAAGTGTTTTGAGTGTGTTGTGAAAATAGAAATGTCAGTAGAAAATAATTTTATAGAAGTTGTATACTTAACTTTTAATATTTTGCTGTGTTTTTGTTTGTTTGTTTGTTTTAACTATATAACTATATATTGTACTTGCTGAATTCTGAGTTTCTTTCTCACCTGGACTTAAGAATTTCTTGGTGGGGTAGGGATTACAGTCTTATTTTTAGGACAGAAGGATCTTGGCCCTGATAGTTCTCTTATGAATTATATACTACTACTTTTGCTTTTAATCTCAGTACAGAAGAATTTCTTTTTACTTGGAAGATAAAAACAATCATATTTGCAAAGCTATAGCCATCAAACTTTTAAAGTTGCCCAATGTTTGTTTTGTGAAGGGGAAAAAAACTTATCTATTCACTGCAGTTCTCCAAAACAGGTAGTTTTGTTGGTTGGTTGGTTGGATTAAATTTACATAGATGTGCATAGTTAGGAAATATTTTAATGTTGTCCGAGAAAAGGGCCAATATTTAGCATAGCTGTCTTGCTGAACCAAACAAGGTTCTGATTACAATCTTAAGGAATCCCCTTTTAGGACTGCAGGACACTATGCATTTAAATGCATTGGGAAGCAGAAACTCCTGGGTGAAATTTAAAGTCAGATTATATTTTAGCAGGTAAACCCTGCAGCTGGGTGTGGGAGCTTAGTTTCTTTGTTATATCTTTAATTTTTTTCAAGGTCAGATAGGATTCTGAGACAGTGCTCAAATTTTAGATACTTTTTACTTTTCTTTCCTACTCTTGTGATTTCCATATTTATTTCCTGTTAGGGCATGTCCTTCACTCATTTAAGGCTGATGTTCCATAAACATCTCTGGCTTACTTAAAATTGTTAAACATGTTAGGTACAGAGCTCAAGCTAGAAACTATATTTTTTAAATGAACCACACTTTATGCAAGATGATTAGGTAAAAATTAATAACATCTAAATAATAAATGAGAGAATCACAGAAGAGAGGTATTGCAACTTCATATATAGCACAGAAAAGTTATAAAGAAATAAAGACCATGCCCAAACTGGGGCTTTTAATAATGACTGGTTGAATGTTCTTCTAAATGAGAACTAGAATTTTCTTATTGGATTCTAAGCTTTACTTTTTGAAAAATCTAATTTAGTCTAAATTAGCCTACCAACTCTTTAATAAAACTTTCTGAAATGTGAGTAATTGTATCTGAAAGGATTAGAGTAAGAACTAAATCCTCATCTACCAGGATATCTGAATTAACCTGCTTTCAAATCGTATATAAGGCATCAGTGGTGAGAAAAGGTTAGAAGGAAACAGAGTAAGCATTTAAAAGGAAAAGTCTACTCCATTGCTTGCAAAGTATTAAATTTTAATTGATTTTAATCAGTATTTTATCTAAACTCACATGATACAGAGTCTATTGTACAAATAGTAGGATTAATAAAAAAAACACATTTATAAAAACATTTAATAAAGAACAAGTTTCATATTATTTTAAAACAAATCTAATGCAGACCTATGTCCCTGACTCTTACTGACTATAAATAAATCATTATTTCCTATTTTGCCTTTGATCTTCTCTGATTTAAAACCATAACTCGGAGAAGCCAGGATCGCTCAGTGGGTTAAGTGCTCACTTTGCAGCCCCGGGGACCAAGGATCGAATCCCGGCCCCAGCCTGTGCGGACCCATGTGCTGAACTTGTGTTCTCTCTCTGTCTCTGTCTCTGTATCTGTATCTCTCTCTCTCTCTCTCTCTCGTCAAAAACAATAAAAAACAAAAACAAAAAAACCCTCTAACTGTAGGGATGTAGGGCTAGCTCAGCAAGTTAAGCACGTGCCTTGCAACCACAAGGTCTAGGGATGGAATCCGTGCCCCAGCCCATGCAAACCCACATGTTGAACTGCGGTGCAACTAGTAACCACTGGGAAGGTGGTGAAGGTTCTCATCTCCCATATGAGAGGCCCTCAGTTCAGTTCCTGCCCCACACAGCTCCACACTCACTTGTGTGAAATGAAACTATGTCACAACTAATGATGTACAACTATAGAGACTTCTCTGGACCTCCCTTATTCTCTTTCTCTTTCTCTCTTTCTCTCTCTCACTCACCTTCTCTCAAACAGTAAAATAATAAAACTTAAATATATATATATATATATATATATATATATATATATATATATATATATATCTCAAACTATAACTAGTGAACAGATATAGAATAAAAAGAATTCACAAATACCATAAAACCTCATTGTCAGGTCTGGCTACCTACAAATTTTTAACTAGACCACCCAACTAGAAGAAAAATGAGATAATTTGTATTACCTTTCCTTTTCCTTCCTTTCAGGTGCAGTATTAAAAGGCAAGAAAGCAACAGACTCTAGAGCAAAATCTACACTGGGTTAAAACCAAAGAAAAAGAGAACAATCTTATTCACGCTGTATGGATTCTAAGCCCCCACCCCTTCATATCTGATGTAATCACAGTATGTTTGTCACAGTGAGTCCTTACTTTGAATCGTCTAAAAACCATTACTAGTAAACCTACAATTCCACGCAGTGACATGTATATGGAGAAGAGGTCTTAAGCTTTAGTATTTTTTCCCAACCCCTTCCCCAACAAACTTGGGAACTAGCTCTTTACCACAGCACAAAGAAAGGATGCTCAGGCACTTGGAATACGGCCCTCCATGTCAAAAATGTATAGTTTCACACTGAACTGCTAAGACCTAACCCTGAGGAAATCACCTGTAAACCTCCTGACTTGACTGGTAATCCAAGACACAGAGCTCATTCCTTTTCTTCTGGGGAAGTACAGTGTGAGGCTTGATGTCTAGTTCTGCTTGGTGGGGTGAAGAGCTCTGTGTTCAGCGTTCTATTCTACTGAACTATGGAAAGACCTTTCATACCAGTTTTTAAGAAATTTGCCAAAGTTGCTAAAAGCATTGGATATTCAGTCTGTGCCTGTGTCTCTGGTATCACAGGTGCCATTATCTCTGGAATGATGGAGAGAAGGATATAGATAAATCACAAAGTGTTGTAAAATCCCATATGCCCTTATCACTGCTTAATTCTTAATTCAGTAGATTAGGTAGGTAGAAAATTGTCCACCATTTAAACATTCCTTTAGAAAATCTGTATAAATTTTATTTCTCTAGGTGGAAACATCGTAATTGTAAATCCTAGCTTTGTATGAGCCATCAGTATGTCTCTATAATTCTTAGTATACTCTTCCCAGTATGTAATGCTGGCCAAATTTCTATTCTTATTTTTCTCTGCCTCTGACCCATCTCCCTAGAGACATTTCACTTCTCTTGGTTTACTTTAATTATTTCCTTTCTTGTCTTCCAACCCTGCTCTGCCCCAACCCAATTCTATAGAATAGTTAGCAGGGCTTTCAGCTGTTTCCCAAACTTCACCATATTAAAGAAGAAAGGCTTAGTCCACTAATTAGTTTCCATGTTTCCAAAAAGATACTACTGTTTCCCATTTGTGTTAACTATTAAACAGGCCATGTTCTCTGCAGAGTCAGAAAGGATATTTTGTGCTAGGTTTTTCTATGAGAATTGTTTTCATTATTCATCTTAAGTTTCAACGCTTTAAGGTGGTGGGGCTGAAGCAGAGGGAGTAGAAAGGAAAGGAAATGCTAATTCAGAGGACTGTAAAAGAGAAATGGTGCTTCATAAAAATATAAGAATACAGTAGCCCCCCTTTATCTGTGGTTTCAGTTTCCGCAGTCTGTTACCCGCAGTTAACCAAGGTCGAAAAATATTAAATGAAAAATCCAGAAATAAACAATGTATAAGTTTTAAACTGTATGTTACTGAGTAGCGTGATGAAATCTCTCACTGTTGTAATTTTCTATGTTCAACTTTATCACAGGTATGTGTGTGTAGGATAAAACAGTATGTGTGGGTTCAGTACTATCTGAGGTGTCAGGCATCCACTAAGGGGTCTTGGAATGTATCTCCCATGGATAAGGAGGGACTTCTGTAGTCAGTTCTTACATTGATCTCACTATGTGGCAGTTGTGTGAAGGTCTTTTTTTATAGTGATGCTTTTAACTCTCACACTAAGTCTATGAGAGAGACACTGCTATTCCCCGTGAGAAAGCTGAGCCCCGGGGAGGCTAACTTGCCCAAGGTCCCACTGTCAGCAGAAGAGTCAGGATTCCAGTTTGCAGCAGTCTGGCTCAAAAAATCTTGCCCTCACCATCAATTTGCTTCTTTCAAAATTAAAGCTGATTATTTCCATTTTAGTAAAGTTGGAAATGGAATTTTCAATGACTTACGACCAGAATGCTCCAATTCTTTTGTGATTTACATATTAACCATAATAGTACAGACATGTACTAATTTAACTGATATTTTTGGTGTTTACTGATAATACAAAGAAACTGCTCAAATGTTGTCCATAAATGATTTTCATTTTAGAAAACATGAAATACAATTCATGGTATTTGGACTCAGGCATAAAATGACGATTCCTGGTTCGACTTTTAAAAATCCCTGTTTTTATGTGCTCTCCAGGCATGATGGTTACTAGTATCTCCTTTCACTTTCAAGTGTTTTAATTTGGACAACAAAATAGTCATATTATACACAACCAGTGTAACTGGCAGAAGTCAAATTACATTAAATTCAGATCAGATCTCTTTATCATATTATTTTCCATATAATAGCATTCTTTTTAGCAACTCCAGAAGCCACCGGACTACGGCAACAACCGCCAATGGCTGTTGTCTGTCTAGCATGTATTCTATTGTCTTTTTTTTTTTTCCTGTTGTGTGGTCTCATCCCCAGGCTTCCTCTTTAACAAAAATCTCCCACTTTGGTTTTTGTTTTTGTTTTTTTGTTTTTGCCTATAAAATTCATTAGGATTACTGATTGACTCTAAAACTTGCAAAAGGCAATAAATAAATAAATAAATAAATAAATAAATA
>PVKE010019252.1:0-28661 GCA_004027555.1 Craseonycteris thonglongyai | reverse complement strand
CTTTTTTTTTTTTTTTTTAATGTGTTCTGTTGTGTGCTCACCACCCAGAGTCAGTTATTTCTTTTAAATATTTATTTTATTGTTTGAGAGACGGTGAGAGAGAGAGAGAGAGAGAGAGAGAGAGAGATAGAGAGAGAGAGAGAGAGAAAGAGGAAGAAAGAAGGGAGGAGGGCCCAAAGCAGTCTCCACAGTTGCACATCATTAGTTGCGACATAGCTCCATTCCATACAGATGGATGTGGAACCACGTCGGGTGGGAACTGAACCAGGGGCCTCCCACATGGGAGGCAAGAACCTTTGAGGCGGAGTCATCCCAGCAGTTACCAGTTGCACCACAGTTCAGCATATGGGTTTGCATGGGGCCAGAGCTGGGATTTGATCCCCAGACCTTGCAGTTGCACGGCAAGTGCTCAACCTGTTGAGCTATCCTGGCATCCCTGGATTTGTTTCTGTTGTCATCTTTCTGTGCTTTATGTTAATCTGATTTCTTTAGTCATTTCCCTTGTTTTGTGTTGCCTAACTTCTGAGGTTACTCATTTTATTTAGATTCTTTTGCAATTACCCTTAATACTTCAGCTTCTATACTTGATTTAAAACTTTAAGTTAATTAAAATCCCTATATTATTCCCATAAACAAATGGGAGGATATTAGAACACTGTAATTTTGATGACCTAACTACAATTATTGTTTTCCAGCATTTTGGTTTTAACGTTTTTATATATACAGTTACCTCCAAAGTAGACATTACTTATCATGGGTATAGTTCTTGTTGGTTTAGATTTACCAGGATCTTTACCAATTTTTTGCTAACCATTCTCTGTTATATAGCACTTCTCTCATCTGTATTCAATTTCATTTATTCATGTGGGACTTATTTGAGTAGACTTTTCAGCGAGTATCTATTATCCAAACATCTCCCAGTCTTTGACGAAAAAGTCTTTAGTTCACTTTGATTCTTGAATAATTTATCTACAAAGCAAATTCTACATCAACAGTTATTTTCTATCAGTATTGTGAACCTATTTTATTATTTCTGGTTTCTATGGCTGCCATGAAGTTGTACCATCAAGTTATTATTCTTTTGGTGCAATCTTTTCTTTCTGGTTGCTTTTAATATTCTTTTTTTTTTACTTGCTTTTGTTGTCCTATAGTATTATTTGCATTTGTCCTTGGCTTTTTGAATATCTACATTTGAAGATTCATGTTTTCATTAATCATTTCCAGTCATTATCACTTTTAATCCTGTGTTGGTCTTATACTCTCTATTCTCATGTTCTAGAATGTTTACAAGGGATATATTGAATCTTCTCATTAAATTTTCCATTACAACTGCATTCAGGGTAATTTCCTCAGTTTCATTCTCCAATTCTATGTATATTTCACTCTGAACTAAATTTTTATTAAAATATAGTTGGCATACAGTATTATATTAGTTTCAGGTATACAACACAGTGATTCAATACATATCTATATCTATATACCTATATCTATCTATCTATCTATCTTTTTTTTTTCAATTTTTTTAAAATATATTTTTATTTATTTTTATTTTTGACAGAGAGAGAAAGAGAGAGAGAGATACAGAGACAGAGACAGAGAGAGAACTGAACTGGAGGAGCTCCCAATTCAGCACATGGTTCCGCACGGGCCAGGGCCGGGATTCGATCCCCAGTCCCTGGCGCTGCAAAGTGAGCACTCAACCCACTGAGCCATCCCGGTTTCCCCTATCTATCTAATTCTTACAATGTGATCACCACATTAAGTCTAGTACCCATTTGTCACCATGCAAAGTTATTACACTATCATTGATTATATTCCTCCTTCACCTTCTCCATCCATTCCTCCAACCTCCTCACCTCTGATAAACATCAGTTTTTTTCTTTTTTCCCATGGATATATGTTTTTGTTTTTTGTTTTGATATATTTTTAAAATTCCACATGTAGGTGAAATCATGATGTATTTGTTTTTCTCTGTTTGACTTATTTCATTTGGCAAATACCTGTAGGTCCATCCATGTTGTCACAAATGGGATTTCATTCCTTTTTATTTGTGAGTAATATTCCATTGTGTGTGTATCACATTTTTTAAAATCACCTAATCAATTAATGGACAATTAGGTTGCTTTCAGTTCTTGGCTATTGTAAACAATGCTGCATTGAATGAATTTAGGGGTGCATATAGCTTTTCAAATTAAGTGTTTTCATTTTCTTCTGATAAATACCCAGAAGTAGAATTGCTGGGTCATATGGCAGTTCTGTTTTTAGTTTTCTGAGAAATCTCCATGATGTTTTCTATAGTGGTTGCATCAATTTACACTTCTACCAACACTGCATAAGGGTTCCCTTTTCTCCACATTGCTCATCAATACTTGTCATTTGTTGACTTTTTGACAATAACCATCCTGACTGGTATGAGGTAATAGCTCATTGTGGTTTTGATTTGCATTGTCTGATGATTAGTGATGCTGAGCATCTTCTCATATGTCTGTTGGCCATGATGAGTTTGTCATCTTTGAGAAATGTCTCTTCATGTCCTCTGTCCATTTTTTTGGTCAGATTATTTTTTAATTATTTGTAAAAATTCCTTATACATTTTGGATATCAACCCCTTGTATATATCTTTTGTGAATATTTTCTTCCATTCAGTAGGTGGCCTTTTACTTTTGTTGTTGGGATTACTTCTCTGTGAAGAAGCTCTCTAGTTTGATGAAGTCCCATTTGTTTGTTTTTGCTTTTGTTTCCCTTGCTTAAGGGGACATATCCACAAAGATATTAATAAGACCGATATCAAATAAATTATTGCCTTTGTTTTCTTCTAGGAGTTTTATGATTTCAGGTCTTACATTTAAGTCTTTATTTTTACTATATTTTGTATATGGTGTAAGAAAGTGGTCTAGTTTCATTTTTTTTTGCATTTATCTGTCTGATTTTCCCAGCAACATTTAATAAGAGACTGTCTTTATTCCAGTGTATATTCTTGCCTCCTTTGTCATTAATAACCAGATAGGTGTGGTTTTATTTCTGGTTTATTGATCTATGTATCTGTTTTTATGCCAGTACCATGCTGTTTTGATTAATATATCCTTGTAGTATAGTTTAATGTCAGGTAGCATGAAATCTCCAGCTTTGTTCTTCTTCTGGGGTTATTCATTCTAGTTCTATGAAAAATGCTATTGGTATTTTGATACAGATTGCATTGAAGCCTTAGATTGCTTTGGGTATTATGGACATTTTAACAATGTTAAGTTTTCCTATATTTTTTAAATAATGCTAAATTTTTGAAAAAGATTTATTTTATTGTTTTGAGTTTCATTCCACACACACGGATGTGGGGCCCCATGGGGTGGAACTAAATTGGGGGCCTCCTCCTTGGGAGCTGAAAACCTTTGCCACTATCCTGGTAGTTACCAGTTGCACCACAATTCATGTGGGTTTGCATGGTCAGAGCCAGGATTCAATCCCTGGACCTTGTAGTTGCAAGGCAAGCACTCAACCTGTTGAACTCTCCCAGCCAACATCCCCAAATTTTCCTTTTCTTGAGCACTATATATGCTTCCATTTATTATATTTGTATCTTCTTCAGTGTCTTTCTTCAAAGTTTTTTTGTTTTCCAAATACAGATATTTTACTTCCTTGATTAAATTTATTCCTAGGTATTTTATTATTTTTGATGTAATTGTAAATGACATTGTTTTCTTAATTTCTCTTTCTGATAGCTCATTATTGGTGTATAAAAATGCAACTGATTTCTGAATATTAATTTTATATCCAGATACTTTACTGAATTGATATATTAATAGTTTTGTGGTGGAATTTTTAGGGTCCTCTATGTATAGTATTATGTCATCTACAAATAGTGATGGTTTTACTTCCTCCTTTCCAATGTGGATAGCTTTTATGTATTTTCTTGCCTGATTGCTGTGGCTAGGACTTCCAATATCATGTTGAATAAAAGTGGTGAAAGTGGACATCCTTGACTTGTTCCTGGTCTTAAAGAAAAGGCTTTCAGTTTTTCACTGTTGAGTATAATATTAGCTGTGGGTTTGTCATATATGGCCTTTATTATGTTGAGGTATGTTCCCTTTATTTCCACATTGCTGATATTTATCATAATGGATGTTGGATTTTATCAAATAATTTATTTCTGTGTCTATTGATCTGATCATAATTTTTATCCTTTTTGTTATGTAGTATATCCAATTATTTGATTTGGAGATGTTGAACTAAACTTGCATCCCAGAAATAAATTCCACTTTTTAGTCTGGTGTATGATATTTTTAATATATTGTTGAATTTGGTTTGCTAATATTTTGTTGAAGATTTTTACATCTATGGTCATCAGAAATATTGACGCATAAATAATTTTGGTAATGTCTTTTTTTGGTTTCAGTATCAGGGTAATGCTGGCTTTATAAAATGAGTGTGGAAGCTTTCCCTTCTCCTAAATTGTTGGGAATAGTTTGAGTATAGGTATTGATTATTCTTTCAGTATTTGCTAAAGTTAATCTGTATGGTCATCTAGCCTAGGAGTTTTGTTTTTTGGGAGGTTTTTGATTACTATTTTGTTAGTAGTTATGGTCTGTTCAGATTTTCTTCCTGATTCAGCCTTGGAGATTGTATGTTTCTAAGAATTTATCCATTTCTTCTAAGTTGTCCAGTTTGTTGAAATATAATTAACTGTTTGTAGTATCTTTTATAATATTTATTTTGTTTTTGACAGAGACAGAGAAAGAAAAAGGGGAGGGCCCAGAACAGTCTCCATAGTTGTACGTCATCAGTCTCCACCTCTATAGGAACTGGGCTGGAGGCTTCCCACATGGGAGGCATGCCCCCTTGAGCCAGGGATCAAACTGGGGGGGGGGGGGGGGGGGAGGGAAGATTCAACTGGGGGCCTCCAGCATGGGAGGCACACCCCAGTTCAGCATCTGAGTCTGCAGGGCTGGGGCCTGGATTTGATCCTCAGTCTCCGGGGCTGCAAAGCAAGTAATCAACCCGCTGAGCCATCCCGGCTTCCCCATGTAGTATTTTTTTAATAATCCTTTCTGTATTGTCAGTTGTTACTTCTCTTTTATTTCTGATTTTATTTATAATATGTGGGCCTTCTGTTTTTTGTTTTGTTGTTGTTGCTTTTTTTCCTTGATGAGTCTGGCTAAAGGTTTATCAGTAATGTTTATATTTTCAAAGATAAGCTCTTCATTTTATTGATCCTTTCTATTGTTTTTTTTTTTTAAGAAACTATTTTATTTTTGCTGATCTTTATTATTTCTTTCATTCTACTCATTTTATGTTTAATTTTTATAATATTAGATTGCTTATTTGAGACTTTTCTTGAGGTAGGCCTGTATTGCTATGTATTGTCCTCTTAGAACTGCTTTGGTTGTGTCCCATAGATTTTTGGGTCACTGTGTTACACTGTTATTTGTCTCAAGATATATTTTGAGGGGCAGCTGGGAGAGCTTAGCAGGTTAAGTGCTCGCTTTGCAGCCCTGGAGACCAGGGATCGAATCCTGGCTCAGGCCCAGCCAGACCCAGGTGCTGAACTGGGGTGTGCCCAGTTCAGTTCTTGCCAGGGCCTATGCGGGAGGCTCCCAGCCCAGTTCCTGCCCTGTGCAGCTCTGTGCCCACCTGTGGAGTGAAACTATATGGAAAACTAATGCTGTCAACTATGGAGACTGCTCTGGGCCCTCCCCCTTCTCTCTGTCTCTCTCTGTCTGTCTCTCTGTCAAAAACCAATAAAAATAAATCTTTAAAAATTTATTTAAAATATATATATATATCTTTTGAGTTCTTCCTTGATCTCATTGTTAACCTACTTATTGTTTAGAAGCATATCATTTAGCCTCAATGTGTTTGTTTTTCAATTTTCTTCATGTAATTGATTTCTAGTTTCATACCATTGTGATCAGAGGAAGTACTTGCTATAATTTCAATCTTCTTAAATTTATTGAGACTCGTTTTCTGACTTAACATGCGACCTATCCTGGAAAATGTTACAAGTGCACTTGAAAAGAATGCATGTTCTTCTTTTGGGTGAAATGCTCTAAAAATATCAATTAAGTCCATCTGGCCTAATAAGTCACTTAAGACCACTGTTTCCTGTTGATCTCCTGTCTGGATGACCTATCCATTGATGTCCATGGGGTGTTAAAGTCCCCTACTATTATTGTCTTACTGTTGATCTCTCCCTTTATCTATCCATCAATATTTGATTTATATATTTAGATGCCCCTATCATGATTGCACAGATGTTTACAGAAATTATATCCTCTTGTTCAATTGATTCCTTCATTATGAAATGTCTTTCTTTGTCTCTTTTTAAAGCTTTTGTTTTAAAGTCAATTTTGTCTAATGTAAGTATTGCTATTCTAGTTTTTTGTTTTGTTTTCTTCAATTTGCATGAAATATCTTTTTCCAGCCCTTTACTTTCAGTCCATGTGTGTCTTTCAATCTGAAGTGGGTCTCTAGTAGGCAGAATATAGATGGGTCTTTTTCTTTTTAAACCCATGTAGCCATTCTGTGTCTTTTAATTGGAGTATTTATTCCTTTTACATTTAAAGCCCTTATTGATAGGTATATAGTTATTGCTATTTTATGGTTTTCTGATTGTTTTTGTAGTTCTTTATTCCTTTCATATTCTGGTGCTCTCTTGTATGTTGATGACTTTCTATAGTGTTATGCTTGGACCTCTGTTTATTTCTTGCATATCTCTTACATTTTTTGCTTTGTGATTAACAAGTGTTTCATATATACTAAGTTGTGCTTATAGCAGTCTATTTTAAGTTGATGGTTGCTTAAGTTCAAATACATTCTAAAATTACTGTAATTTTTACTCACCCTCTTCCCCATTTGTTTTTGTTACTATTATTATTTAAGATTTATTTTATTGGGGAAGCCGGGATGGGTCAGTCAGCAGGTTAAGTGCTTGCTTTGCAGCCCTAGGGACTGAAAATCAAATCCCAGCCCGTCCATGCGAACCCGTATTCTGAACTGGGGTGTGCTTCCCATGCCATAGGCCCCCAGTTCGGTTCTTGCCTCCCCTCCCCTAGTTTGGCCCCTAGCTCGAGGGGACGTGCCTCCCAGTTACCGCCCTGCGTGGCTTTAGCCCCCACATGTATGGAATGAAACCATGTTGAAAACTGATGATGTATAACTATGGAGACTACTCTGGGCCCTACCCCTTCTGTCTCTGTCAAAAACAATAAAATAATACTTTTCTTCAAAGATTTTATTGTTTGAGAAAAGGTGATAGAGAAAGAGAGAGAGGAGGGAGGAGAGCCCAGAGCAGTCTCCACAGTTGTACATCATTAGTAGTGACATGGTTTCATTCCACACAGGTGGATGTGAGGTGTGCAGGGCAGGAACTGATCTGGGGGCCCCACACATGGGAGGCGAGAACCCTTGCTACCATGACGCTACCAGTTCGGCATATGAGTTTTCATGGGCCTGAAACAGGACTCGATCCCCGGACCTTGTGATTATAAGGCAAGCCCTCAACATTTTGAGCTATCCTGGCATCTCTTTTGTTATTATTTTTACCACGTTTGTGTGTTTCCTTTAACTTATTGTTGCAATTAACATGATCTTCCTACTTTTGTCTTTTAACCTTTGTACTAGCTTTACAGTTGGTTGATCCATTGCTTTTACTGTTTGTATTTGTCAGTGAGAAATTTTTCTTCCCTATATAATTCACATTTTTTATTTATTTTTTCTTAAATAAGTCTTTTTTTTTGTAATATTAGTTTAGTGGTGATGAACTCCCTTTAGTTTTCTCTTGTCTGGAAAACACTTCTTCAGTTCTAAATGACAGCCTTACTGGGTAGAGACAGTATTCTTGGTTGTAGATGTTTACCTTTCGCCACTTTGAATATTTCATGCCAATTTCTTCTGGCCTGCAAATTTTCTGTTGAGAAATCAGCTGATAGTCTTATGGGAGCTCCCTTGAAGGTAATTGCTTTTCTCTCTGTGCTCTTAAGTCTTTTTTCTATTTAACCTTTGGCATTTTAATTATGATATGTCTTGGTGTGGACCCCTTTGGGTTCATCTTGTTTGGGACTCTGCCCTTCTGAGCTTGTGTATCTATTTTCTTGCAGATAACGGAAGTTTTGTCATTATTTCTTCAAATAGTTTTTCAGTCACTTGCTCTCTTTTTCCCTTCAGGTACCCCAATGATGCAAATGTTGGTATGACTGATGTTGCCACAGAGATCTATTAAACTATCCTTGGTTAGAAAAGTTCTCTTTTCTTCTGGCTGTTCTGATTGCATTTTTTTACTACCTTGTCTTCCAACTTGCTGATTCAGTCCTCTGCTTCATCTAATCTGTGGTTGATTTCCTCAAATGTTTTCTTTTATTGTATTATTTATTTTTTACTGGTTCTTTTTTATGTTTTCTATCTCTTTTTTACAGGTAAAATTAACGTTAGTAATATGTACATTATTTAAATCAGTATATCTAAAATGTTATCATTTTATCATTCAACCTAAAATTATTGACTTATTTCACATTGTTTTTGTCATACTAAGTCTTAGAAATTCAATATTTTACACTTACAGCATATCTCAATTATGACTAGTGACTTATTGATGATCACAATAAACACATTAAGTAGCTAGTAGCTACTGTATTATACAACACAGGTCTACAGTATTCAGCTAGAAAAACCATCTGTTAGATAGAAAGCTTCCTTATAAAATATTTTTAAATATAGCTGACATATTAGTTTCATAGTTATTCAACTTTTATATACCTAAAGAAGTGATCACCACAATAAGTCCAGCAACCATCTGACATACTGTGCTTTCTATTTCTTTGTTGAAATTCTCACTGAGTTCTCTTCTTCCTCTAAGTTCATTGAGCATTCTTATACCCACTGCTTTGAACTCTGCATCTGATAGATTGCTGTCTCCAATTCATTTAGTTCTTTTTTCTGGGGTTTTGTTCTGTTCTTTTATTTGGGACATGTTTGTTTCCCCATTTTGGCTGCCTCTGTGTTTGTTTCTACATATTAGGTAGGGCTGCTATGTTTTCCAGTCTTTTTTTTTATATTTTTTAAAATGTATTATTTTATTGTTTTGATGAGAGAGAGAGAGAGAGAGAGAGAGAGAGAGAGAGAGAGAGAGAGAGAGAGAGAGAGAGAGAAAGGGAGAGGGCCCAGAGCAGTATCCATAGTTGTACATCATAATTTTTCAACATGATTTCATTCCACACAGGTAGGCAGAGGCTGCACAGGGCAGGAGCTGTGCTGGGGGCCTCCTGCATGGGAAGAACACCCCACGAGCCAAGGTCCAAACTGGGGGGCAAGAACTGTTAACTGGGGGCCTCCCGCATGGGATGCACCCCCAGTTCAGCATATGGGCTTGCATGGGCTGGAGGTGGGATTCGATCCTTGATCCCCGGGGCTGCAAAGTGAGCGCTTAACCTGCTGAGCCATCCCAGCTTCCCATCCCAGTCTTGATAAGAGTGGCCTTATGTAGGTGTCCTGGGGCCCAGTGGTTCAGTGGTCACCTGAGCCAGGTGCTCCTGGGGTGTTCTGTGTGGATTATATGTGCCCTTGTTATACTTTTGCCTCAATTTCTGTTGGCACATTAGCTGGTGTGGTTGGCCTTCACGCTAACTGGCTGTGACTACAGTGAATGAGCTGTTGTGCAGGTGCTGACCCTATGGAGTGGGATACACTTTAGCAGCATTCTGGTGTCAGCTGAGTCTGCCCTTAATTGTGTCACTTGTGGAGTTGATCAGGTGGTGCTCTGGTGTGGTCTGAAGTTGGCCACTGGGTGTTTGGTTCTGGAGCCTCTTGGGAGGGGCTCTGTTGAAGGACAAGTTAACTCCCTGCTTGTGCCTGGCTTTGGGCCTCTTAGTAGAAGTTACAAGGTGATCTGTGGTTGATTGCTGCTTGTGATGGGTTTGGAAGTGTTTGGCAGAGGCTATGCTATACACTGAGGCTGGCTGCCTCTTGAACCAAGCTTGGGACGCTTTGATAGGCACTTTGATGTGGTGAGGTCATTTGCCACTTGTGCTGGGCTTGTTGTCATTTATTTGAAGGCACGTTCCAGGCCAAGGCTGGCTGCCACTTATGCTAGGCTTGGGGCTACCTGATGGGAGTTACAATGCAAGTTGTGACTAGTGGTCACTTGTGCTGGGCTTGGGGCTGCTTAGCAAGAGCTACAGGGTGTACTGAGTTCGGCTGCTGCTTGTTTGGGGTTTGTAGACCTTTGAGAGACTTGGGTAACGTCTGCAGCACAAACTGAGGCAAGCTGCTTGTGTGGAGGACGGACTGGACTATCCTCTGGCTGGGTAGGTGAGTTGGTGGGGGTGTCTCAAGGAATCACCAGGGCGGGGCAAAGAGTGTTAGCCAAATTAATGGAGAGCTCAGATTTGGCACCAGGCTGTGCAGGGCCAGCTGGCTCACAGAACTGATCAACGAAGGAACCATGGTGCCTGCCTGTTCTCCCATCTCTGGAGAGATGCCAGTTGTTTGAGTTCTAAGTAACAGTCTACCGGTATTTACATTTATACAGTATCTACCAATCCCCATGGGTGCCAGTTAACTGAGTCTACTGTACTTCACCCTCTTTTACTTTGTCAATTTTTTTTTACATTAATTCATCAAAACTGAATATTCCAGTTATGTTCTAATTATTTCAGAACATTATCATTTGAGCCACTACTTATTCATCAGATGTTTTGTTTTTCTCAAATTACATTACACTATTATGGGAATCATTTTATAAATAAGGAATGTGAAGCATGTCAACTTAAGGTCACATGGCCAAGACCAGGAAAGGAGTAAGATAAAGGTCTAAGGGAGGCATGTCCAACCTGCGTCCCAGGACAGTTTTGAATACGGCTTAACACAAATTCGTAAAATGAGATTTTCTTGGACCTTTTTTTTTTTAGCTCATCAGCTATTGTTAGTGTATTTTATATATGGCCCAAAACAATTCTTCCAGTGTGGTGTTGGGAAGCCAAAAGGTTGGACACCGGTGGTCTAAAGAACATTTAATATGTACCTCCTGTGTGCTAGCTCTGTGGGATACCTGAGAATAGCTATATTAGGTAGTTACTTTTTCCCATTTTAATAGGTGGGACAATTAAAGCTCAAAAAGGTTAAATAGTTTCCTTAAAGTCCTTCCTTAGTATTAGGGTTGAATTCATAAGTCAGAATTAACTACAAAAAGAACCTCTATTTTTCCTTTCACACAAAGAGTCAGCAAACTTATACTATAAAAGACCAGACAGTAAATACTTTGGCTTTGTAAGCCATATGGTCTCTGATGCAACTATTTAACTTTACTGTTGTTGTAGTATGAAAGCAGCCAGTGAAAGCATAAACAAATGCACATAGATGTGTTCCCATAAAACTTTATTTAAGAACACTGAAATTCAAATTTCATATAATTTCCACGTCACAAAATACTTTTTCTTTCAACCATATAAAAATATGCACAAATGGTTTGTAAGTTTTATACCAGACCTTCACCTTCTAAGAAGTGAGGCTCTCCTTGTCTCTGTTTTAAACATTCCTTTATTGGATTAAGAAAGACAAGGTCAAAGAGAATGAAACAGGTTTTCTGGAACCTAAGTGTTAATTATATGTAGAAATATGCAGTTGTTTAAATGCCTTGTTCCAATATTAAATGTCTTTTTTCATGTCTATTTAAACCTGTTTTCAAAATTAAACTATAAGCTCATTTAGGAAAGATGACTATCTTCTTATTTTTAAATTTCCTCTGTTTAATAGTTTATGTACAGTGAGTGCTCAGAATTGGTTGATAAATATTAGTTAAAAGTATCCTATTCATTCAGATTAAGTAGTCAAATGGTACGATAAGCAGTTCAATGAAATGAAAAACAATATAGCAGCCATGCGATATGCATGACTTAACAAAATTATCATTTCCTTTTAATTTTGTATAAGGGATAATTATAAAAATATTTCTTGGCCCTACCTTTTTGGTTCCAATAGTTACATGTATTCCTGTGTGAATACTAACTCTGACATTCCTTCCTCCCCTAGAACCACTTTGGTGATCTGGACGGTGGCCACTACACTGCCTTCTGCAAGAACTCAGTGACCCAAGCCTGGTTTAGCTTTGATGACACACGAGTCAATGAGATTCCAGACACTTCAGTTCAAACTGCTACAGCATATCTCCTGTTCTATAGCTGCCAGCCCTTTTCTATACCTATACAAAAATGCAAGAGCTAGGAAAATGGTGTTTCCTGAAAGTTACAAAACTAACAATCCGAAACTGGTACTTACATTCTACTATCATTAAACTCTTGCAACTTACTTGCATCACTGACATTTTAAAGTCTTTCTGGCATATTATGCAACCTTATTTAAATCTATAGCAAAGATGGGTCCTGGAGCATTGAAAAAGGTGGAATGAAAATAATGCATTGTAACAAATTATTTTCCAAAGGTATTTCATGATTTAAACCAAAGTAACTTTTGTTCAAGTGGCTCTTTGAACTTAAGAATATGATTTAAAAATATATAATTGATCACATAATTTAGCCAAAAAGCTGTAAGTCTCTCAGACTAATTGATGAACATGAAAAATTGTCAACCTCACAGTTCAGAACTCTTCCTTTCATCTTGTCTCTGGGTGTTCATTAATGGTGACATCTTACAGAAGCACCCTTATAATCTTTTCTTATATAGAGTGTTTTTATTAACTTCACAAATAGCAACCAAGTCCCTGAGGTAAATGATAAATTCTAAACAACTTTATCCCTCTTAATACATCACTTTGTAAATGGCTGATTCTTAAGAATTCTATTTTTGATAGAATAAGTCTGGGTATTCTTTCTTTCTTTGATTTCCAACTCTGATGATCCTAAGTGTTATGTGCAGTTCTAGGTCAAGTTGAAGGAAGAGTAGAATCAAGTTCTGATGTAACCAGGACAAGCAAACTAAATTTTAAGTCAATGTAGTAGGGATGAAGAGTGTGTGTGTAAAAGCTATAATTCTGCTGTCCTATATTTGATAATACAAAATTAAAGACAGAACACTTGCAAGATTTTAAATTATTTTTCTCACTAAGTTTTTAATGTAGGTGTAAAAGAAAATTCTCATTATAGAAAATTAAAGAAAAGTTTCCATTTATTATTTTTAGAATAAAGATTTAGTGCACAAATACAGCCCAAAGCCAACAGAAAAATAACTTTGCCCTGTCATTTCCCTAAGAAAGCACTGCAGTTACTCAGAATAGTCCAAAAGAAAAAAAAAAAAAAAAAAAAAGCAATACTCTGAGTTCAAGGCTTCACAAAAGGACCACATGTTATACTATGTACATTGCTTTAATGTGCAAGTGTGCAATAAATATATACACATACATTCCTATCTGCTTTGTATCACTAGAGTATTCAGAGGTTAAGCTGGGATTTAGAAATATGAAAAGGCCATAACAGTGAAAAGGAAAATGAAGGATACAATGGTTTTTAGACCAGTAGTAGAATAATGCTTAAATAGTTAATTATTTTAACTTTGGAGCAAACTAAAAAAGTTATTTTGAAGTAAATGGTATTTGTAAGGAGTGCTTACTGAAATACTTGTTAAGTGTTAGTAGTCAGTTTTTTGATAATAGCACTGACTGAAATATATGGTGATAGTAACACAGCCCCACTATCCTATAATTCCTCTAAATGGCTAGCTACAGCTATCCAGTATCTTTATAAACATTTCAAGAGCTGTGTTGCTCAGCCTTTTGAAAGATAACTAGCTTATAACCTACTTCTCCTTATGTGGCTACATCAGTTGCTCGTGGTCCCAAGGAAGTATAAAAGAGGATATAAGCTGCTGAAGATTTCACAGAAGAAACGGAGATATCAGAAACTTCATGATCATCAAATTTAAACCACCGCTGTCTTGCTGCATTTTTACAATAGGCAGTGTAGTGGCCTCCATCCAGCCCACCGTAGTGATTCTGTGCCAAATAAAACAGAAAATCAATTCAAATTGTACTACTTAAATATGTCAATAATTTCAAAGTTTTATGTTGTTCTTACTTTCCTATGAGGTAAGAAACTACTTAAAACTTTTGGGGTTTTTTTTTTTTGTTTGCTTTGAAAGAAAAAAGTATTTAGTTAAATGAGATACTTACTGAAACAGAAAACAAGTTATATTTCTTCAAATTGTTCTTTGGACCAATAACATACTGCGACAAGTCAAGGTTTTCTAATGGAAAGTCCACAGATGTCTGTAATTTTTGCTTCCACCTGCCATCATAGGAAAAACTGCAGAGCCAAACGTTATAGCAATTATATGATAGATCAAAGACATAGTGAACTCTAATTCATGTATTAACAATATAGACTTCTAGCCAGAACAATAAAATCTATTTTAATCATACACTCAGAATTTTAGTAGTGGAAGGACCTATTAAAGATACTTGGTTTCATTTCCATTTTCACAAATGAGGATACTCAGGTACATAGATATTAAATGACTTGCCCAAGGTCAAACAGCTACAGTGGTAGAGGTTGGACCACACCATGGTCCTTTGAGCCCTAGGCCAGCTACTACTGTTAGATGCGTCCTCTAAGGTAAAAAGTTCTGAAAACCAACATTTATTATGCTAATCACCACAAATGTACAGAGGAAAGACTGAAAAGAGCTGCTCTAGATTTAAGCTTGCACTTCTGGGGAACTAGAGCTAGAAACTGCAAGCATGTAGAGTAGTCATTGAAATGATGTCATTCCATTATCCTGGCATGCTCTGCTCCTTTAAACATCCAAATACTGGTATTTGGGTTGGTATAATATGGTTATTTCAATTGTTATTAAAAAACAGAATTCTGAAGATTTTATATACTTAGTCTCCAAGAGTAATATGCAGCATTAAAAATTTTAGCAAAACAAATGTGTAATCCTTTGTTGAATGTTTATCTATACCTCCATAGTCCTCAAGAAGAAAAGGACAACTAATGTAATAAGCTTTTGTTAAAATATTTATACAAGAGGAATTTGAACATGCCAATGTTGAAATTAACATAAAGGGGTAAATGCCTAAGATTCTCTAATAATACAAGATGAAAACAAAATTTAAAATGAAAGTGTTTTCTTTGAAATAGAAATTACAGTAAAAAGATAACTTCTTTCCAAAAAATTTTCCAGAAAAATGACTCAAAGGTATTACTCAACAGATGGATTACGTACAGACAAAAGAAACAGAAGAAAAGGCCCCCAACATATTTTGTAACTTTCTCATTATAGGCTATACCTTTTTCACTGGCTGGAAAAATCTGCACAAAACTGCTGTATTTTTCCATGTAGAAGATGCCCCCATGCATAAGACAACCCCTAAATTTAAGAAATCAATACACAGTTTACTCCTGTATATAAAATGGTCCCCAATTTCTGGTCTTAACAATTTTCGATAAAAGTATCATCTTATACATGGAAAAATATGGTATGTCTGCACTCAACAATGTCACCCTTACATTTTCACCTTAAAATAACACTTTAAAAGAATCATATATTTCATTTTCAACAGAAGGGTACATCTTTTTTATGTTTATTTTGTTTGAATGATAAATTTACCTGCTAATAATCTGTGTTAGAGTTAATACTTTTCACTTGATGTTTAGTCTCATTATTTGTTTTATTTCCTTAGAGATAACCTAACCAGATAACCTTCCTTGATTATGCATCAATATCAAGCAGTACAACAAAGTGACTTAGAATTCTTTTATCGAAGTTGTACTAAACAGGTAGAAACATTTGTCCCCTTTACCGTTTGAGATGCACTAAAAGCACAGGTGGCAACTTCCAGATTTCTATCTTTTTTAAAGAATCCCTTCGAGCTTTGCAGTGACTGCAGTAAAACCTGTTGTTATCTGTGAGTTTTTCTTCTTTGGAAAATAGCCTAAGGCAATCCTGGAAGGCAAAAAGTAGTAGATACTCATTAATTCATTTCTTCAACACAGTATGACTGAGCATCTGTGCAGTAAGTTAATCTGCCTGGCATGAAGGATACAACAGTAAATCAGAACAACACAGTTCCTGCCCTCACAAAGTTTATGATCTAGCGAAAAATGCCAATGAGGAGAGCCCACAATGACAACAGAGTGTGGTAAGAAGAACTACTGTGGCCCCGGAGAGCACATGCACTGCTGGCTGGTGGCACAGTGAAGTCTTACTGGAAGAAATGATATCTTAAGGAAGTTAACATTCCACAGATCAACAAGCTATCTTAATCACATTGCGGTTGTGTGGAAAACAGGTCATCTATTTGATATCCTAATGTAGAGCAAACTTATAAAACGCAGACCTAAACTAAAGTCAACATACAAATGAACTTTTTTTTTTTTTTAATTTTTATTGGTTTTTGACAGACAGAGAGAGACTGACAGAGAGAGACAGAGAGAAGGGAGAGGGCCCAGAGCAGTCTCCATAGTTGACAGCATTAGTTTTCCATATAGTTTCATTCCACAGGTGGACGCAGGGCTGCGCAGGGCAGGAACTGGGCCGGGAGCCTCCCACATAGGCCCTGGCAAGAACTGAACTGGGGGCACACCCCAGCTCAGCATGTGGGTCTGCCTGGGCTGGAGCTGAGATTTGATCCTTGGTCTCCGGGGCTGGAAAGCGAGAGCTTAACCCGCTGAGCCATTCCAGCTTCCCCACAAATGAACTTTTAAAACTGCTTCAAAATACAAACTTAAAAAACCTGTATTTGTCAACTGTGAAAGAATATTTAATAGGAAAATAGCTTTAAAAAAGAAGACATTTTAGGAGGAGAATTTTTTCTAATCTATATAGGCCTTAATTAAAACAATGTACATGTGAGTTTTACCTATAAATTTTTTATGTGGTTAAGAACAGAAATAAATTACTGGATAAAGTACATGTCTATATGCATATAAACAGCATTTTTATTCAACAGATCATTTTCTCTGATTCTTACACTTACCTGTAATGTACATTTACTGGTGGATGCTAGTGGTAGAGACAAATACATGAAGGCCTCAAATGTCCTAGACTTTTTGTGACATGTGAGGCACTGTACTGTGGATTTAAACTGACCCTGAAAAAGTGCAACAATAATAGATTCATTGAGCTGCTTGTGTTTCTGCCAAGCATGTTCTGCTGCTTTAAAGTCATCAAGATGATCATTATTTTCTTCTTTATGTCTCTTCCGATTATCAGCCTGGAAATAAGATAATTTAAACAATATTAATACCTCAAAGTCAAAATTTAAATATAAAATTGAAAACACTTCACAGATTTAGAAACACTTCTGGTTCTTTTCATAAAGAAGTTTTAATCTCATTACTACAAAAATATTCTAGCCAAACACTCCCAAGAGTTGAAAAAACCACTTTATCAAAAGTGTGTGACTTATTGGAATTGCTCAATAATCTGAAGTGTGGTTTTGAAAAGAAATGCTACACATAGCTGGGAGTCAGGGCTATAACTAGACAGATGTTATTTTGTTGTCTAAGTTTTATGGATGGCTATACACACATGCATACTACACACTCATATATACTATATATATATATATATATATATATATGCATACACATATATGTGTGCGTGTGGGTATGTATGTATGTGTATATAATATATATGTTCAGTGGGTGATCTCAAAAGTTACCTGAAAGAGGAATGCTTGATGTTAAAAAGAAGCCATGGTATACAAACCGAGAATGGTCATTTAACATGCCTCAATAACAACTTCGTACAAGTCATCTGTGGTGACACGGAGTAATTATTACTTCAGAAAGAAGTATTAAAACTAAGAATATACTATACTATAATAACAGATGTATACATAGTAAATATATATAATGTACAATATATAAATATAATAATAAAGGCTGTCTATAGCTAAGCTTTATAAAATCATGTTTATAATTTTACATTCACATAATGTAGTTCTCAAATACAGTATCTCTAACATCTATTTTAGCATTTTCAAATTTCTCACAATATAATCTATTATTTAATGAATAAATCCAAAAGATATGTATTTTTTTTCAAATATTAGACCTATCAGATATATCATTAGATACATCCATGCTTTAGTACAAAATCACTGGATATGAATAAATTAGCTGTATATTGCTATAAAAATGGTTACAGTGCTGAGTAACCCTTAAAGAGTCTTTGCAACTTAGAAAACTCAAATTTCTTACTTTATTTAGATCTTCATGGAGACCATCCATTAGGAACAGAAGCAGTTCTTGTGAATCTTGCTGGCTGTAGCCTGCAAACTGGTCATTGATCTTTCCAATGGTGATTTTAAAGTCTTTCGGGCTGATATACCTGTACTGTCCTGTCCACAGGGCTTTCATGATTATGCCAAATTCTTCTGCCACTTCACCTTTATGCCCCAACAGATTTGACCTTGGCAAATAGAGTTATAAAGAAGCCATAAAGGAAATTGTAAAAAGTCAAGGTACAGTGAGTTTTTGCTATCAACATTACCATACTATTACCCTACACTAAAGTACTTATTCACAGGTATATTATCAAATACTCTTCTGAATCTTAACTGTGATTACCCCTCTAACTTGCTGCTTTCCAGCTGCCAGCTGGCACTGTCTTCGTTTGTCCTCAACAGGATCCATTTTATGACAAGGAGATTCTTGCCTACTAGTACTGTTCCTTTCCTATCTGTCCCTTACCAATAAGAGGAGGCTTTTCTCTATATTTTTCTTTTCTTTTCTTTTTTATTGTTAAATTTATTGGGGTGACATTGATATCAATTACACTGTTTCCAGGTGTACAATTCTATGTTACATTGTCGATACATTGCATATATTTTTCTTAAAAATAAAGATACGTTCCCCTTATCCAATTAAACTTCCCTGGAAGGAGCTGGACAGTAAGGAAGTGTGGTTAGATCACCCTTTTAATATAATATTGCAAAAAAGTAAGATTTCTTTACCTGTTAATATCATCCTGATAACAGTTTCGGTTGAAATAATCGGCCAAATGTGGAGCATTACATAGGCACTGCAGTATTGAGTTCATGTAACAAGTATTTCCTAAATTACGAAGTCCAGTGAGAGCTGGTCCAGATCCTCCAAACACAGGATTGAGGTTCCGAATTTGAGAAGCAGAAAGCCTTGTGATCTCTGCTTTAGGGTAGCATATTGGCCTGAGAAAGAAAACATGTACAAGGTATCTTAAAATCTACAGTATCTGAAAAGAAGGTTCAAATTATAAATGGTTCAAATTATAAATGGCAGCATACTCCAGCATGTGTACCACAGTACACAGCAATCTAGTAAAGTGTTAATAAATTAACTCATAAGGTATTGGGTCTTTACAGGACATTTAGTATCTAAGTAACACTGGTTATACTCCGACCCTCCCATGAAACAAATACTTTTAACCTCTTATGTGAGTCCATGGTTCTTACAGACACCCTGAGATAGATTCTCTGGCTTCTTGTGAACATATAAGAGTCTTTCTGTAGAGAAGCTTCTTTCAAACTCATTTAAATGCTCCTGAGTTCAGCATTACCAAATGTTGAACTCAACAGAATGTCAAAAAAGTAATTAAAAAAAAAAAAGTATATATATATATACATATTATATATATAGAGAGAGAGAGCGAGAGAGAGAGTGCCAATAAATGTATACAATTTTAAGAAAGGAAAAAACTGTATTAAAATTGTAATATTCAATATACTGATAACAAAAGATGAATACAAATCATGTTTGACTTCTGCAATTACAAGAGGTACTCAAGGTGGTTACCATTAGCATCCAGACACTTCTGATTACAGAGAACTACTGCTTGAGCAACATTTACCAGAGTGCTCACTTGTATCACTGTAAATGCCATTTCAATTTACCATGCGTCTCACTTATCACAAATGAGTACAAATGTTAAGTGTTGGAAGTTCTGTTGCACACTCACACCTCCACTGCCTTTGTACTTCCACAACATTCTTAAAATTTCAAATACCACTTCAAAATTGTCTTGCACTCCTCAAACAATAACCATGCTTTTGCCATTTTCTTTGACTGTCCTGCCTGTCGCATGGTAATGCTAGCATTCATTTGATTAATGCCATCTTTTAAGCAAATGTCATATTACACATTGCTACTGTGATTCAACTTCAAAAAGTAATACACAGATAACATCTCTTAAAATGTGTATACATTTTTTGGCACCCCTGGTATAGTACTGTGGAGTAGATCAAAGGAGGCATAGGTTATTTGGGTACTATTACCTGATGTCCAGAACTCTGCTGACAAATATGGCAGCCAAAGGTGGCTATTTAAATTTAAAATAAAAATTCTGCTCCTCAGTTACACTAGCTAAAATCTAAAATAGCCACTACCATACTGGATAGCACAGATACAGAATGTTTCCATCAGCATGTCTATTGCACAGCACTATAGACTACGGAATGCCTCCAGAACTGTTGTTCAGTAATTTCATTTATATGTAGAACTTTTAGAACTGCTATGGCAATAAGAAAATCTTAACTGGTATGTCTTTTTTATTATTGATCTTAATCAGTAATATTTCTATCCCTGAAAGGAATATTGAGAACAGATTGAACTACATTTCAGTTGCTTCTCTTTCCATGTGCTCAGCTGTTTACACTCATGTTTTCTCTGTTCAATATAAAAATAGATGAACTGCATATATGATGGTCTTTAAAGCTGTCAAATTAACAAACTTTATTAAGAGTGATGATTCAAGAAGGAATTAAATATGACCAGTTTTAATAGTGAGCCCTAAAATCTGTAACTAGATTTACAGATTTAAAAAGAATCTCCAAGTAAGTTCCTACCCAGTGGAGTGAGTTCTCAGGAGGGAAATAGATCAGCTACATTTTAGGAAAGTATTACCTAAGGGATGAAAAAGATACTTATAACCTAGTTGGAATTCCTTAGCAATTAAGAGAGTGTACATTATAAATTGGAAAACAAAGCCATTTATTTATACTTCCATCTGTTCCCCTCCCCACAAAAGTAAAGATCAGAAGTGGTAAGTAGACTTCAAAATTATTTTCTCGTAACCCTATCAACCATAAGCCAGGAACATTAGAGTACATGTATTATGCATAAAAAAGGGATAAAGCCAGGATAACATCTAAATGAGATACTGTTTTGGAAAACTTACACAAACCTATTGATTACTAATTGTTAGCACTTGGGAGAAAAGCCAAGGACATCTTAATCTATTTTTTCCCCCTCTATGGTAAATAACAATGGCTGGTATAGCCATCCACAGAAATTTCTGGCTCCCTGACATAAATAAGATGATATGTTTAGAGTAGTTTTCAAATATAGCAGATTAGTCTAGGCGTTTGATAGGTTGAACTTACTTGTTTTCCCGATTAACTGCTGGAGTTACTGTAGGCTTCCTCTTCTCTTCCTCTTGAATGGCTTGGGTTATATCTGGAGAGGAGTAGGAGCGCTTCAGTTTGGATGGTTCCCTATCCCTCTCAGCAGGAATCTGTGACTTGGCTTTATGAGTTGGAGGGGTGGAAGGAGGTACAGATAAAGGAGCCATTTCCGGTGGATACATATGAACAGTGTTGGTGGGTGAATGATAGTAACGAAAAGTTCCAGTGATTGGGTCGAGAAACTAAGATGTAAAACAAAAAAGAAAACAAAAAGGTAAAAAAACAATGATAATTACATGAACAAAAAAAATCAAAGTATCCACTGCTAAATTTACTTCTGGATTAAAATAATTTTAATAAAGTCGTAATAATAATATATATTGTTCAACAAATTAAAAATACATTTAAAGAAAGAATACAATGACCATGTTATTTATTTCTGTGCTAAGTTTGAGTTTTACCTTGGCCCAGCCTAAAGGCAGTCCTGGTACGATCCTCCCCATTTCTTCACTTCGTGCTCTTGTCAAAGGCTCTCGAGCCTAGTTTATTAAAAAAACAAAAAACAACAACAACGACAACAAAAATGATTTTTTCAATTAAATTTTGTCATATACAAACTTCAGCTACTTGTAGCAAAGAACCCAAAGCCTTGTGTTGACTACCTTTACTATTTTTTTTTTAGATTCAATAATACATATTTTCTCAAAGTCCAAATATTAATTACTATAGCAAGAATAGAATGTGTGCTTAAACCTGTAATAATGGTTTTTAAAGGTTTCTTTAAAAATACAAAAACAAAGACAATTCCACTACTAGTTATCAACCCAAAAGAAATGAAAACATATTTCCACACAAAAACTTGTTTGCAAATATTCATAGTAGCACTATTCATAATAGCCCCAAAGTGGAAGAATCCAAATGTTCATCAATTGGTGAATGAATAAAACATATATCCATACAAGGGACTACTACTTAGCAATATACCGTATTTTCCGGCGTATAAGACAACCCCCTAATTTTACAGTTAAAGCATAGGTTTAGGCCTATATTCGCTGTATAAGACTACAGCCTCGGAAGTGGGGGGTAGTCTTATACAGTGAATATAGGCCTGAACCTATGTTTTAACTGTAAAATTAGGGGGTCGTCTTATACGCCGGAAAATACGGTAAAAGAATAAACTGCTGATACATTCTACAACACAGATGAATCTCAAAAAAATTTATGCTAGGTGAAAGAATCATATGCAAAGGATTATATATATTTATATATACAATTTACAAAGTTCTATTTATATGAAATGCCCAGAGGAGGCAAACCTATGGAGACAGAGTGGATGGTTGCATAGGGTTTGAGGATAGCATGTAGTGACTACAATTGAGCACAGAGGTCTATTTGGTGTGATAGAAATGTTCTAAAATTGGACTGAGTGAATAACTATTTCTCAACGTTGAACTGAAATCACTGAGCTGCATACTAAAATGGGTGAATTTTATGGTTTGGATTCATTATACTTAAAGCTCTTAAATAAAGCTTATACTTACTAAAGTAAAACTCTTATACTTAAAGCTCTTAAAACAAGGGCAAAGGTGTCTTACAAAAGGCCTAAACATATGCATAATATATTCACACTGTTGTGCAACCAATCTCCAGAACTCTCATCTTGCAAAACTAAAACTCTATACCCATTTAAAAAACAACTCTCACCAACCAATGTCACCCCATTAAATTTAACAATAAAAATTAAAAAATAAAAAAAATAAAAGTACAAAACCAAACAAACAAACAAACAAACAAACACAACAACTCCCCACTCACCCCCATCCCTAGACCTTTGGCAGAGACCACTCTAGTTCTTGTCTCCATGAAATTTGATTACTTTAGGTATCCTATAAATGAAATCATACAGTATTTGTCTCTTAGTGACTGGCTTATTTCACTTAGCATAACATCCTCAGGATTTGTCCCTTGGTGACGGGCATATTTCACTTAGCACAAGTGAAATATGCCCTCAAGATTTAGCCACGTGGCAGAGCATGTATCAATTTCCTTCCTTTTTAAGGAAAATAATATTCCATTATTTGTACATACCACATTTGATTGTACACTCACTACTTGAAGTATACTTGGGTTGCTTCCATCTTTTATTGTGAATACTTCTATGAAAATGGATATATATTATAAATATGTATCTCTTTGAGGCCTTTTCACTTCTTTTGGGTATATCCAGAAGCAGAATTGCTGAATCATATATTAATAGTAAGGTCTAAGTATTGTTTTTTAAAAAATTTCATAAATGGAAAAGAATATACTGTTGTACTTTTAAAAGGAAGACAAACAGCATAAAATCATGTAAAAACAAACAAGAAACAGCTCCCACAGCAAAGATTCCCATACAACATAGATCTTAACATGGAAAATGACCACACAGTAACGATAACCACATGGTTATAATCTATGTTTTTCCCCTACCCAGTGAACTAACTACTTACTTTATTTTTTTCGGTGTCTTCAGTGTTCTCTATAAAAGTTCCAGTCTTTAGGATTCCACTTTCTGGTTGTCCTTTAATCTTAACAGGCAGTAAAATAATTAAAAATTCGTGAGTGAAAAAAAACTTTAATTTTCTAATATAAACCTACCTATTACTAGCTAATACAAGCAAATCTCAGGCTGCAAATGCAAAAAGAGAAAAAAAAAATGAGGCTTTTTCAAAGTTTATGTGATTTTATTGTCAAAATAGATACTTTTAAATGAAAGGTGGTAGAGCCCGTGTGGGATTTCCTGATACTAAAGAACTAAAAACTTTGATGAATTTGGGGGGAAAATAGATGCAAATCACAGTGGGTTGTGAAGTACTGATTCATACACGGTACAGTACAAGATGCTAGTCATTGCTGTACGAGGGCTGTCCAGAAAGCATCCAGCCATGTAATATGAAAAACAGAGGCATTTATGGCTGGACTTTTTTCCGGACAGCCCTCGTATACTCACCATAGTCTCTTGAACACTATCCTTTTATTTAAATCTCATGATTTTGGTTACCTTGAAAGTGGTCATGCTCATGCTCCAAAAAATTAATGTATTAAGAGAATGAAGATATTATAGAATTTTATACACAGCAGTATTCAAAAGTACAAAGTCCTATTTTACATCCTCTTGGAATCTATCATAGTTTATTTTTAATGTTCACTTTAATTTTATAGTTTATTTAAAAAGTAACTACAGTACAGTTTTAAAAATTCATAATTTTAATAAAAATTATTCCAGAATTATATATTTTGCCCACTTTTAAAAGGACCACACAAAGTATGCAATCTTCACTTTTATCAATGTGTTATAATAAGTGAAACATCAAAGACTACAGGTTTATCACAATCTCAGGGTGGTTTAGATCTATAGGGATGGGATATTTGGCACCAGAAATATGCTTTAAGTTCTTATGACTGTCTCCTCTAAGCATAGCAAGATGGAAAGGAAGTGGCTTTGGAATCTGCGTATATGATGTTAGGCGAATTACTTAACCTCTAGGCTTCAATTTCATTTGTAAATTGAATGCTTCATGGGGTTATCGTTATGAGGAATAAGTAAGATACTGTAGGAAAAACAATGGCATAGATTAGCTACTCAATGAATAGTATTTAAATTGTAAGAGCTCCTAAATTCTGAATCTCCTATGAATAAAGTTTTAGTATATGGGCTTCATTTACTTTACTTTGGGTGTTTACAAAGGTTTTTCTATGGCAGTTATATTTCTGATAGCTAAGGTTACCAGATAAATGTTCCCTGGATAAGCAAGGCATTAATATAAATTGTTAATTTTGGTATATGCCTAAACTTCTGCTTGAGAAATAAAAAAAACTGACAACCTGCAAATAGGGTATTTCTTCTTCCATCAAGTCATTTTCACCCTACCAAAAACACATTTTCATTTACATGTATGCAAAAAGGGCTATAACTATTTCTTCTATTATAAAAATGTATTTAGTGTTCAAATGGGAAAGTAATTGTTAATTGCACAATAGAGAAAAATAAATAAAAGCATGTATGGTATTATTCGGTTATACAAGAATGATGAAAATGGTCTCTCTCTAAAGTTATGGGAATCAATTCTGTGGCATAGCCCAGGGCAGAGAAAGGCAAAATTAATGAGGTTATTGCCAATATTACCGGTTATATGAAATAAGAAACAAAATGACCTGACCAAAAATAATCATTATACATAAAGACAAATGTTAGGCCACTGAGAGGTCACGGATTATGGACATATTGTAAGCAGATACAAATGCCATCATATAAATATTTGGAACCTAATTCCTTCACTCTGAAAGGAATAATGTGTTTCACTAGTCTTTTGATGGTCATAATCAAACAAAAAATTTATGTAAAATGTCTGCCCTGTATTTGGAATGCTACTGGTGTTACCTTTTTATGTACATTTCATTTCACTTAGTTGGCAATTTGTAATGTTTGTTTCTGCTTACCTTGCCTGAACTTGAATCTCCTCCCACAGAGGCATGGGGCATATCTCCTGTTGATTTTTTCTGCACTTCAGGGGTTGGACACCTTTTCCCCTTATCTTCCACAGATTTCTTGGCATCAGTAGTTTCATGTTCACTTTTACTTTGCCTTTTTACTCCTGTTATTTCTCTGCCCTTCTTTGCTGGGGTTTCTTCATCTTCTTTCTTGGCCTGTTCACTTTCTCTCTTTTCTATTTCTTCTGCCTTTTGTTGCTTCTCTGTGATTTCATTTTCATCACCTTCTTGTTTTTTTCTGGCTTTTTGTTCTTGTTCTTCCCTCTTCAGTTTCTCTTTCTGTTCCTCTTGCTGTCTTTCTCGAAATTCTTTTTCTTGTTTGTTTTTCTCTAATAAAAGAGCAGTTTCTGCATGAATGTGAGCTTTTTCCTCATCTGTTAACATGGCAGCTGGAGGGGGAAATACTGGCTTTGTGGAACGATCAGGAACAACTTTTCCATTCTGAGGAGACTGTTGCTCATGATCTGTACTTTCAGATTTTATCCTATAATCTTCAGGCAATTTGATTGTTGGTTTTTTAGTACGATCAACCTATATCAGCAAAAACAGAACAAAACATAACTTTTGTCAAAATCCAGGAACATAACCTCAGTTCTTGAAATCAAGTTGTGATTAAGGAACCATTACTTTGTGAAGACATCTGCCAGAATATCTGTTCATAAATTACTCAATGTCAAGATTTCTCATAAGGCACTGGCACTTACTTTCCCTTGATGGCACACTTTCAGTAGACTCTGATGTGTTCTGTATATGGAAGAGCTCATTCTAAAGCATAAAACCTAGACTCAGGCATAACTTGACTTAAGTTCCACTTCCACATATTTGCCTATTTCATGTGAGTGTCTCAAATATACCATAAACCTAGTATAGCCAAAATTAAATTCATGTTTTTCCTCCACCTTTTATCTCATGGATGTAACCACTATACAAATAGTTGCTCAAACCAGAAAACTGAATTTCATACATTCTTTCCCTGCCCTTCTGCAGTCTGACAATTTTCTTCTATATCTGTCCCTCCATCTCCATTCGCACCAACCAAGTCCATACTAACATTCTCACTACATGGCTTCCAACTAGTTGCCCCATCTCTCCTCTTGTCTACCTTCTAATCTATTTCTTCACATTGTAGCCAGAGTAATAATTTAAAAACACAAATCTGACCATGTTCCTCACTTACTTAAAATTCTATTTCAAATAGCCACTCAGATTATAGGAGTATGTTATCTAAAATCTTTACCATGCCTGTGTGATTTCACTTTTGCCTATGTTTCCAATCTTAACATACCATTTTAAATACACCAGCCATGCTTTCCTTTTAAAAAAAAATTAATTTCCTCAAAGATGCCATGTTCCTTATCAAATCAGGCTGTTCATCTAGATCAGGGGTGTCTAATCTTTTGGCTTCCTTAGGCCACACTGGAAGAACTGTCTTGGGCCACACATAAAACACACAAACACTAATGATCACTGATGAGCTAAAAAATATATTGCAAATATGTCTCAATGTTTTAAGGAAGTTTATGAATTTGTATTGGGATGCATTAAAAGCTGTCCTGGGCCACATGTGGCCTATGGGCCACAGGTTGGACAAGCTTGATCTAGGTAATTCCCACCACATTAGAAAGGTTTTTTTTAATTGTCAAATTTACTAGGGTTACATTGGTTAGTAAAAATTACATTGGTTCCAGGTGTATAACTTCATAGTACATCATCAGTGTGTTACAATATGTGTTCACCACCCAGAGTCAGCTTTCTTTCCATTGCCATATATTTAGCTTCTCCTCCCTCCTCTGCAATCCCCTCAGGTAACCACTAAACTATTGACTATGTCCATGAGGTTTTGTTTCTTTGTTGTTTTCAGTTTTATATTCCACATATGAGTGAAGCCATATGGTTCTTACCTTTTTCTGTCTGGCTTATTTCACTTAGCATATTCACAGTATACCTTGATATAAATATTTCTCCCTTTCAAAAGACTTTGCTGATCTCTAAAACTAGCCAGGTTGCCTGATATATACTCTCCTAATACACTTCTTTTCCTTAATAGTACTTATGAGGATTCTGATTAAACAACTATAATTTTTAAAAATCATTCTTTGCCAGGAGGGTACAAATGTGCCTGACACTTAAGTCAGTAAACATGTTGCTGAGGGAAATGAATAAAGTATTCCATACAACTTTCATAAGAGATAGGATCCTACTTATAAGCTGAGTAGTAAACTATCTAAATCCCTGATTTAACAAGTTAAATGTTATTACTTCAATTTAACAGCATACTAACCCTATAAAACTTTTAGAAACAACCCTTTAAGAATACAGTTTACTGAAACAAAACTGAGAACTTATAGGAATATCTGCTATTAACCTGCATAGTGTTCTTATAAAAGGAATTGTATGTTTTTCCATAGAAAACAATACTATAATAAAAAGTTAGTAAAGAACAAAACATTCCTTGGTTCTTCACTTTAGACCCTTCACTTTAAAATAAAATGTTTTTCCCCTCTTGTTTACTACATTTAAGAATAAAATAGATGGGGAAGCCAGGATGGCTCAGTGGGTTAGGTGCTCACTTTGAAGCCCTGGGGACCGAGGATCGAATCCTGGCCCTGCCCGTGCTGACCCATATGCTGAACTGGGGAGTGCCCCCAGTTCAGTTCTCACCAAGGCGAGACTCTGGCCCAGTTCCTGCCCTGTGCAGCCCCGCCCACCTGTGGAATGAAACTATGTGGAAAAACCAATGATGTGCAACTATGGAGACTGTTCTGGGCCCTCCCCCTTCTCTCTGTCTCTGACTCTGTATCTCTCTCTC
>PVKE010019251.1:0-28649 GCA_004027555.1 Craseonycteris thonglongyai | reverse complement strand
GTGTGTCCATATGCTGGTGTGCACTCCCACCTCCACTCCCACTCTTCCTCCCCCCTCCTCCCCTTCCCTCAGGCAATCACCCAGCTATTGAGTGTGCTGCCCGCTGAAGCAGGACTCTATTTCACTACTGGTATTCCGGCTGCCGCATGTCGACATTGGCTTTTCTAACAGAGACATGTTGCTCTGGGCCGCCCACCACATTTGAACCATCTTTGGCCGAAGGCAGTCATCTGGAAGAACGGCCCTCTCCCATTAGATATATTCGCATGGGATTTTGAATCCTGGCGATCATCTTCTCTGTAGCCAGTGGCTGGGCAAAGCACCCCTACTAGGCTATTTGCTATCTTTTCCCTTGAACTTAGTGATGAAAAGACTGCAAATGGTTGGGGGAGTTCATCCTTTCGAGTGGGGATGTCCAGATAAAACCACTTGGTAAGTCCTACTACTAGGATTCTCTGGAGACCCCTGGGTTTGTTTGGATCTGCCCCCCCCCTTCTAGCCTTCTACACCCTGTATCCTTCCAATCAATTCCTCTTCTGCAAGTTGGCCAGTGTTGGCTGTTGCTTGACACAAAGAACCCTGACTAATAGATCTCTTCCTTCCCTCTCTGCTCTATCTGTACTGTGAACTTGGGAATATGATATCCAAGGAATGATACACTTTCTATTCCACTGGGACAACTCACTCCTACCCCAAACCTCATTCTAATACCCCAACACCAGGGCCTTTGTGCTCTTTCCGTGTTTCTGGTTTTCTTTTTAAAGTTTTATTTTATTGTTTGCGAGAAGGTAAGGGGTGAGGGTGGGGGTGGGGGTGGGGGGTGGGGAGGGCCCAGAGCAGTCTCCATAGTTGCATGTCATTAGAATCTAGGAGCTAATGTGGTGAAGCTTCTAGAAGTAACTTAGGTTAGTGGTGTTGCTGGGATGTTATCAAAGTGGCCATTTAGTTTGGAACTAACGGGCATTAACTGAGAAGGAATTTTGGCATAGTTGTCTCACCTTTTTGTTAAATCAAAGTCGGGGGGAGCGGGGATTAGCTAGGGTATTCAGCCAGTCTCTGGAGAGTGCAACTATTTTCTTAATTACCTAACATGTGCCTCTGAAGGATTCTTAGGAAACACGCAAATAGCAGTCCCTGGTGGCGAGGGTCCCAGCATGAATCTCCCATGTGAAATTAGTTCTCAGCTTCTCATGCAGCCTTTTCTTCCTTTCTAGCATCTCCCCCAGCCTGTCCCTTTCCACTAACCTAGGTGACTTCCTACCTGGCCGACTGGCCTCCCAGCCTTCCCCAATGTCGTCTATTGTGTGCTCTGCGGACAGTCAGTCATAAAGCCCAGCTCCAAACAGGCCAGTCTTTTGCCCAGACACATTGAGTGGCTCCCAAGTCCTACATAATGAAGAAGTCCGAACTCCATAGAATGACATGGAAGGCCTTCCATGACCTGACCTCAATGTACACAGACATCTCATCGCCTAGGTCTCCTGGATCGCAGCCCCAGGTCCTTGACCTCATGCGTTCATGCAATAAACACATTTAAAGTGCCACACATCCAACATCAGATGGACAGGCAAGACAAAGCCTCTGTTTCCAGGTACCTCAAGGTCTGGAGGTGGGTAAAATATTTAAAAAGTTACTGGGGGATGCAGAGGTCGCTCAGTGGGTTGAGTGCTCATCTTATAGCCCCGGGGTCCGAGGATCGAATCCCGGCCCTGGCCTGTGTGGACCCACATGCTGAACTGGGGTGGGCCCCCAGTTTGGCTCTCATCAGGGTGAGCTCCATGAAGGAGACCCCAGCCCAGTTCCTGTCCTGCACAGCCCTGCACCCACCTGTGGAATGAAACCATGTAGGAAAACAATGATGTGCAACTCTGGAGACTACTCTGGTCTCCCTGCCCCCCACCGCCCTCCTCTCTGTGTCTCTGTGTCAGAAACAATAAAAATAAATCTTTAAAAAGTTACTGAATAATGTACTGTTCTATTTATTTGCGAAATAGCCAATGAATATTTAACAAGTACCTGCTATGTGCCAGGAGCTCACGCAGGCACGTGGCCTCGGGGATGCCTCGTGTCTCCTGGAGGCACACGTTGTTAACTGAATCTCCGGGGAGGATAATGTCAGGCAAGGACAAAGTCCGCGTTCAGGAAGCAAGGCTGGGGAGGGTAGAGCACACACGGTCTTGCTGGAGTGGTTCTTGGGGTGACAGCTCAGTCTGAACGTCCTTCATGGCTTCAGCTTGAAGAAAACACTTTCTTTCATGGCCCCAAATCCAGAAAACATAGACTCTCGGTCTCTCTGACTCTATTTATCCTTCAGACTCAGCTTGCGGGGCACTTCTTCACAAACCTTATAGATAGGCTGACCAGACACCCTGTTTTAAAAAGAACAGAAAACAACGGTACTGTCTTATTTCAAACAGAACATACGGTCAGCCTAGTCTCACGGGGCTGCATACAAGGTGTCAGCAGGCTGACCATGCATCTGGTTTGAAGCGGGACCGTGTCTCTGTGTTCTGTCCCATTTAAAATGGGATGTCTGGTCAGCCTACTTTTATATCGTAGGTCTCATACAGAGTCATATTGTTCCTTTATCACACCCAGTGAGCACTGTTTGATATACAAGTGCAGGCACTGACAGCGACACCATGATGTCTACCAGGGATTGGTGGTTGTAAGAGGCATCTCAATTTCAGCAGTATTAAAATGAAAAGAAAATTGTGCACCTTAGCATCAATGAAATAAGAAATGCAATATTTTTTTCATTATCTCTTTAACTAGTAATAGTTACTAAAGTGACTAGTTACTAAATATATATTTATTTATTTTATTTTTAAAAGTTTTTTTAAAAAGATTTTTATTGTTTCTGACAGAGAGAGAGATACAGAGACAGAGACAGAGATAGAGAGAAGGGGGAGGGCCCAGAACAGTCTCCATAGTTGCACATCATTGGTTTTTCCACATAGTTTCATTCCACAGGTGGACGTGGGGCTGCACAGGGCAGGAATTGGGCCGGGGTCTCAATCCAGTGATAACTGCACTGGGGGCACTCCCCGGTTCAGCATATGGGTCTGCATGGTCTGGGACCAGGATTCGATCTTTGGTCCCCGGGGCTGCAAAGTGAGTGCTTAACCTACTGAGCCATCCTGGCTTCCCCTATTTTTAAACTATTAAAATTTTATATTTTTATTGAGATAAAATTCACATGATATAAAATTTACCACTCAAAAGTATACAATTCAATGGCCTTAAGTACATTTACAATGTTGTGCAACCACCATCTCTATCTAGTTCTAAAATATTAATATTTTCATCACCTCTAAAGGAAATCCTCTACTTGTTAAGCAGTCTCCTCATCGCCCCTCTCGCCTCGGTCCTTAGCAACCACTCATCTGCTTCCTGTCTATTGATTTTTCTTATTGTGGCTGTTTCATATAAATGGAAACATACAACATCTGACCTTTTGTGTCTGGCTTAGCATCATGATTTCACACTTCATCTACTCTGCAGCATGTGTTCATATGTCATTCCCCTTTTCGGCTGAGTAATATTTCCTTATATGGATATATCACAATTAGTTTCTCCATTTATCAGTTGATGGACATTTGGGTTGTTTCTACCTTTTGACTATTCTGAATAGCGCCGTTGTAAGAGTTATCCGGAAAAGGGTTCTGGGTCAACGTCACAGGAGAGAATTCAAGGACATAGGGCATTAAGGCATGCAAATGAAGCCAAACAAACAGTGGATTTATTTAAAATGAAAGGACCAGGATACACTCCCAAATTAGTGGGCGTGGGCAGACCAGAAGGCGGGCAACTGCCCTGAAGAACAAAGAGGCTTAGGATTTTATTCAGGTGAGGGCATGAAACACTCAGGTTTCAGGGGTGGTGTCACAGGTTATCCCAGATAGGTCCCTAGTGTCATCGCTGACCACTCCTTCCCATCGGGAAGTGGGATTCCCTTGTTCTAACTTGGCCCTTGTCAGAACTTTCATGGCCGATCAAGACGGGTGGAGCTTTTTCCACTTGGTGCAATGCTAATAGTAATATAATCTATTACAAGTAGCTGTAGCTGCACTTTTTCTTAAGAATGATCTCATCTCCTCTTTCCTTTGTTTCCTGCACTTCTTCCTTCCCTTCCTCCCCCCTTCTTGGCATGGCCCTGTTCTTTCTGCCTACAGTAACATAAGCATTGTTTTCCAGGTTTTTTGGGGGGCATATACCTAGGAGTGAGATTGTTGGATTAAATAGTAATCCTATGTTAAACTTGTTGGGGAATTGCCAAATTGATTTCCATAGGAACAGCATCATTTTACATTCCTATCAGCAAAGCACGGGGGTTCCAATTTCTTTATGTCCTCACCAACATCATGAAATATATTTTTGTAAGCAGTTTTTTCTGGAGCTATAAAACAGAATTTATGGAAGTTTAAATTTGCAGAACTCTTTGGAGGGCGTCTTGACACAGGCTTGGATTGTTAAAGCAGTCAGCAATGGAGTTACTGGTTCTTCCCTTATGTGGAGGACCTGCTTACTGGGAGCCACGTGGGTGACCTCACAGCTGGTTTGAAGGTCCCCTTCCTGGCTCCCTCCATGGTGTAAACCAAGCTTGTCCAACCCACGGCCTATGGCCCGCATGAGGCCTGGGATGGTGTTGAATGCAGCCCAACACAAATTCGTAAACTTTCTTAAAACATTATGAGATTTTTTTTGCGATTATTCTTTCGTAGAGCATCAGCTATTTTAGTGTATTTTATGTGTGGCCCAAGACAATTCTTCTCCCAATATGGCCCAGGGAAGCCAAAGCGTTGGACACTCCTGGTAGAGGATATTTCCATTTTCTCATAGGCCTTTACTGTATTTACTTATTTCCTCTCTACAGTACATAAAGCCTTCTTCTCCACCCCTACCCACCAATTCCTTCCCCAACCCTCCAATGTCAGTCATATGGCAGCCATGAAAGAAAGCCACCAAGGGAGCTAACATCTGCCCAAACTCCCCCTAGTGCCGTCTGCTCCTCTCTAAAGAGGCTTCCCAAGGATTACTTTAGCATGACAAACACTGACTCTCCCTACTGGATTCCTGCTATTCCAGGCCCCAGGCCAACCCCTTCCTGTGATAAATGAAAACCTAGCAGGTTTTCATTCAAGCAGACCGTATGTGTCTTAAATGAAACCTCATGATTCTGGTGTGGTGAGGAGGACATTGCATCAGGTGGCAGAAAATCTGGGGTTCAAGCCCTATCCTATCACCGAAGACCTTTAAGGTCTTCATTCTTTCCAGCATTGCCTACCGAGTGTCTGTTTTGCACAATGTGTTTAATCACAGGGAACAAACCACGTATCCAGCCTTGGTGTCAAATCTGTAACACAGACAGAATAGTGTATGTGCCTGGGATCTGATGATCTATCTGGGACATCCAGTGCAGCTGAAAATCATTCTGGGATTATGAATTTGAAAGATTGCCACGGTGGGTTGGAGCAACGGTTCCAAAGAAGTAAAGATGAAACAAATGAGTAAAGCCAAAACATGTGGGAGATGAGACGTTCAAAGACCATTACCATTTACCATCACCGTCATTTCATAAAGCTCCCCAAATTCGGCAGGACAAGAACCAGAGAATGAGAGTCAGTCCTTTAAGTGAAATGCATAGTCGGCTTTGTTTCTAGGGAAACAAGGGAGAGGCGTCTAAGGAAGTGGAAAGCCAACCTTTTGACATCTCAACAACGTGTGCCATCTGAACTGTTTCTCCTTTCCCTGTCTCCCTAGTTACGTAGTTAGTTGTTTGGAATTCCAAGTTCTCACTCTTGCAGGAAGGAAACGAGCTGTGAGAGGGGGAAAAGCATTTTTGCGGAGTAATTAGCCTCTGCAACCACCAGAGAGCACACCTGAGCCTGAGGACGTAGTTTTCTAGGGCATTAGTGCCAATCTCCTCGTTGCATTTCCCCTGCGTGGCCCCCGAAGGAGCTGCTACTCGTATCCGTTGCCTAACGCCTGATCGGTCCTGTCACCAACTCCAGGGCTCCTGGCAGTTCGTGCCTCGCTTGAGCTGGTAGCGAAAGGCTACCTTATTTCAGAGGCAAAGTTGGGAGTGGTGCTTTTTCTTCAAGACACATCCTTGCATCAGAAGCCCAGGAGGAATTTCCTCCTCAGGATTAAATTCTGTAACTCGAATTCATCATTGGTGTACACAATATGTAGACAAGTCCTTCCGGGGTGTTATAGTCTTCTGAGCATTGAACTAGAAAGACTAAACAGACGCTGGCCTGTTAAGGTTGCGTGACCTCTGAAAACACACTGGGAAAATTCTCCTGCTAGTATCCCACTTCTTCAGGGACAGCAGGGTGATATTATTCCTTGCGTTTATCTGAAAAGACCAGCATGATACAAACTTTGGAATTTTCTTAGAATTCTTATACATATCTTTTCAATTTCTCTTTAACCCTATGAAGAGGGGTGTTATGATTACTTTTATTTTACTAGTATTTGAAAACTCAATCTCAGTTCTTTTTTTTGTTCAGTTTCTATTTTAACAATCAAAAATTGTCCAAGGTAATGCCGATGTTAAAAACATGAAATGCCACTAGAGAGCTTAGCAAGAGAAGCCACATTTTCTGTTCTATCCCTCCCCACATTTTCTGTTCTATCCCTCCCCACACTCGGCCTGGGTTTTGTAACGCAGAGGCAACCATTTGGAATTCTTAACTGTTAGTGCTTTTAGAATTTCTTGGGGGTTCTCTGTGTAACTTTAGGTAATGTGCTTATGCCAGTGTTCCTTGGTTTATCAAGTCTAGATATCAGCAATTGAATTTCTCTTATAATAGATGAGAATTTTGCTTTTCTTTTTTTTTTGAGGAGGTCTCTCATGATCCCTATTCTGAAGATGAGAAAATCAAAGCACAGGAAGTTCAAAGGACTTGTCCAAGAACTAGTGGAGTGGAAATCAGGACCCATGTCTCTAAGTTTCCACCATGCTGTGAGGCCACTAGGCACATGCTGATCACCCTCCAGGTTGTCCCCTTAAAATAGGGTTGCCAAATAAAATACAAGGTGCTTAGTTAAAATTTGCATTTCAGATAAAGAACACATCATTTTTAAGGCTAAGTCTATCCCAAATATTACATGGGCTAAACATGCCGAAATGGTTGTCTTTTTTAGTTGCTAAACCTGGCCATGCTCCCTCAAAGGTATGAATCCGGGCCTTCTACTTACTCTGGTTTTAAAACTGTAGAAATACAGATAGAGTAAGAAGTCTGTCATTCATACAGGTTAAAGGAATTTTTCTGAGAAAGACAGACGTTATTCATGATTTCCACACAGCTGCAATACAAAGCAGGCAAAATTAAAAAATATAGTGGTTAGGGATAAAACATAGGAAGTAAAACTATAAAGAAAAGAAAGTAAATTATTAATAGGAACACAAAATTCAGGACAGTGGCTCCCTGGGGGACAAGAGGCAGGGAAGGTGACACATAGTGGGCTTTATAGGTACAGGTAAATTGATAGTGAGTGCCAAGATGCCTCTCTTTTGAATGTAATATACTTCTAAGTAGTCTTGTATGTATATTTTATTTAAAAGAAAAAGAAAAGAAAAGCATGCCTAGATTCTAAACAGGGGTCTCCAAACTATGGCCCGCGGGCCACGAGGCCTTCATCTGGCCAGTGGAGATCTTTTTATCTGAATAAAATAATATTAAATAAATAATTAAAAACAACATCTATGTTTTGATTCTTTTTTATTTGGACCTCGAGTGTGTAGTCGGCCCCCAAACTGCTGTTTGATAGTTAATGCGGCCCACGGGCTGAAAAGTTTGGAAACCCTTGTGAATCTAGAACAAGACAGGCCTAGGTTCTAACCTCAGCTTTAGCCTTTCTGAGCTTCAGTTTCTTCATCGATAGAAGGGGACTAATAATACCTCACAGGCAGCATTGTTGTGTGGTTTAGAAATAATGTATGTAATGAACAATATAGACAGAGTGTACACATATGACGTCCTTAGGAAATTTTAGAATTGTGCCAAGACTTCTATCTCCCATTAGGTCAACCTTGGACAGAAATTGTCTTGGCATCTGCTGGCTGTTGCCTTCTGATCTAACCTCTTCATTAATGTGCATTTAAACTTCGGAGAAATCACTTGGACTGTTTACTTAACCTTGAATGCGGAAATACTTCTTAAAAACAAACGAAACCAGTTAAGAAGTAGATTTGTGAAGTAAATAAGATGATGTTTGTAACTAGAAGAGTTAAAAAAAAAAACCACTTCAATTCCTGGCTAATGTTAAGTCGCAGCTTCAGAGCATGAGACATGCGGGAGGAATCAATGAGAGAAAGCGTTCTGCTTGGAACAGGCAATCATTTGCCACGGGTGTGCAAAAGGAAAATTGCTACCTTAATTGTGTGTTCTCAGAAGCCTTTCCCCTGATATTACAATTATTCCTCCCAGTGCATAAATACATTTTTGGCAAAATTTTTAATTGTGTGTGCATTTTTTTTCTTTGCATTGTCAAGTATCTGCTTCTATAGTTCCTAATACAGTAAAGTCTTTTGGCTTAAAGAAAAAGATCAGTTGTCCTTAACCAAAGATTTTGCGTTAAGCCATGAGTTAATATTAAATAAACAGTGCCTTTTTTAATCAGAAGAAGAGAACCTTCAAGATAGAATCATTGGAGCCTTTTTCTTGTAAGTACTCAGAATTGGCTGAAAGGGGGATTCACCATATCAATTTAGCAGGAAATATTCTACAAAAATATATTTGTATGCATCGTGCATTAAGAATGGAAATGCCTTGGGAGTAAAATGTTCAAATTCACTAGTAAATCCATTGAGAAAACATTCATCTTAAAAATATGAATACACAAATATATAGTCAAGTGGGCATTCTTGTCCTTTTCTAGTGGAGTGTAAATTGGGACAATTTTCCGGGCAGCGATTAGTTATTATAGTATGGATTAAGAGCTCTAAACATGTTTATATTCGTTGACCTTACTTAGCCATTCTGCTACATTGTGATCTGAACCCAACAGACGTATTAGAACAGGTCAGAATAGTCAGAATCATGTATCCTAACAAATTAAACCAGATTCGTTTGCGAACCCAACAGGTTCCTGAGGAGGATCAGGAAAATCTTTAGTTCAATCCCTTAATTCTCTTTTAGAGCAAGGAGAGTAAATTCCACTGGTTCTCCTTGTCCTGTGACTGTTTTTCTCTAAAGGGAGCTACTAGCATTTCTGGTTTTTCTAGCTTAACCCCTTGATATATGAATTAAATAAAATTCTATGTGAGCAAAAAGTACTGTTTACTTTTCTCAACCTAACATTTGCAGGTGCGACATCCAGTATGGGATTCAAATAACTTGTAAACTTTGATTCCAAATCTGGCACATTTGGTAGTTATAACTTGCACGTACCCCAGCTGTCCTTTGAATCTCATCAGTGACTTCTCTAAGGTGACATTGCATCCGGAGTGTGTGATTGTTCAAATTTATTATTCAAATAGTCGAATACATTTCACACTTTTCATATGTTGTGTTCTTTACATACAGTTTCATTATCCACAAAGTGAAGAAAATGTGATCTAGCCAAGAAACGTTTGTGAGGCATAGTTTGTGAAAATATCGCTGTACCTTTTTGACCAGTACACATCTATTCTAGATTTTTTTACTTGCAATATTATGATACATAATAAAAAGTATGCTTTCATTTCATCACTTGTTACTGGGAACCACTCCTCATCCTTTTTTGAGTTCTGGTCTTTTATCTTTTGACTTTTGTGTTTGTTTCTACAGTTATCAGTTCAAAAAAATCATCACTTAGCGCTTGTTTCAAAACACTAAGGGGTACAGGGTTTGCTCCTACTCTTCGGAAAACTAAAGCATTTATACCAGCAATTTGGGGAAATGGTTTTATATTCGGAATATTTTCTTTTTCTTCCCCATGCCATTCTTCATCTCCTGAATCACAACAATCATTGCTTGATGTAGACACAGGTCTTGAACGTTTATGAACATTACATTGCATCGGGCGACTTTCACTTGAATGTGAATCTTTTGTTGAGTAGTCACCCGTATGAATTTGTTGAGTGTCAGTCTCGCTGTTTTCACTTAAATACCCTCTTTGGCTTTCAGTTTTACTTTTGTACAAATTCAAAGCAGACATCTTAAAGGGATTATTTCTACAGTTCACCCTTTAACACTAAATATATATAATTATTTCTTGATAATATTTGCCTTATAACTGCACTCAGAGCAAATTAACTCTGTGCACGTCTCAGAGACATCCATGTGTACAATGGCTTACAAAGCACATGGCATACCTGAGACGTCCTTGTAGGTCAAGGGGCTGTTTGGGTCTGGCTTTCTATTCCCCTAAGTCCATAGAGGGTGGTGGTGGAGGAGGGGTAGAGGAGAAAAGGAGGAGGAGAAAGGAAGGTTGTGGGAGCACAGAACGTAGTGGGGTGCGTGGAGAAAGGGGAGAAGTGGGTGCTGGTGTTGAGCAGTTTCGGAAGCCTGCTTTAGCTCAGAGAGAGTTCTCAAAGTTCCTTATTAACTGCCTGGAGAGAAGAAATTTGGAGAGACTGGAGACTGTCTTTAAAAATTTCTTATCCATTTCCTGAAGAGAAGAAAGTTTACCTGTGCTCCTTTTAGAAGGGTCTATTTTCTAATCAAGGCAAGCCCCCCATTCATTGAGCTCAATTTCAGAGCCAGCCCTTTCCAAGCGAGAGTGCCAAAAATTAATTCAGAGGTATCAGAGGAGCCCCATTTTGACCCTCTTAAGATGATGTCACTTGTGGTTAAATCTCCCCATTTCTGTTGCTACTTGCAAGTTGAAGCTCTGTGCAAATGGCATGCAGAACCAGTGGAACTGACTGTTGTAGGGCTCTGGGGCCTCAGAGGTGCGCTTTCCCATGTTAATTTTAGTTTGTCTTTGAGCCAATTAGGAAAAGCTGAAATGAAAAGCTGTCACATATCAGCTCAGATAAAGTCAGGACCTGTTACCAAAAGCAGGTAGGTTGGGGATTCGAAGAGAAGGCTCACCCCAGTTCACCTGATGCAAATCAGGGTGCTGATGAAATGTCTATTAATAGCACCAGGGTGGTCTTGGGTGGGCTCCTTTAGAATCCTGCCAGCTACACCGCATAAATGTCTATATAAGAAATACCCAAACCTGTAGACAAATTTTATGAGTTTATTATAATTTATTTGAGCCCAACAGAGGATACACCTTAAAGCAAGATCTTGCTCAACAGACTGAGAAAAATGCTCCCAGAATGACAGTTTGCAGTTTCTTTTATACATTTGGAATTAAGGAGAGAAAGTAAGGAAGAGTACATGAAAGTGGGAGAAGGCAAGGCAGGGATTGGATTACAGGATAGTTAACAAGATTATGTGCTCTCTTGAGGGTGGTTATTCTTCTGAGGGGTCTGAAAAGGGGGCATTTCAAAGCTGTGTTAACCTAGATGCACAGAAATAATGGACAAAGATAAGCTTTAATTAGGGAAGTTATAGGTCTGAGGTGTGATTACCCACCGTGACCACCCCAGTCAGGAATTTGTGATCAGATCACCCTGTGAGGTTACTTTCTGTTAGGTTTATTACAGCACCTCCCATGTGTTCACATTGTAATTCTACCAGGGCTATTTCCTTAAAAACTCTCAGAGACTTGGTCTCAGTCAATAGGGAACCCACCCTTTTCTTAGAACTATGGGTCCCAGTTCATAAAATAAATGTGCATGCAAATGTGCATGATAATGATGAAAATCTAACCTATCTAAACATTCATCAGTAGAGGAATGATGAAGTAATTTATTGTGCACCCATATTGTGGAGGATGAAGCCATTAAAAGTATGTTTAGCAAGATTTTAATGAAAAGAGAAAATGCTCACAAGTTTCTGACAAAATACAAACAAGTGGTAATTTTTGGTGGGATAGTTAAGTGACTTTATTTTTTTCCTTATACTATTTTTTTATTTTTCAAATTTTCTACAATGAACACTCTTACCATTGTAATAAAAAACAAAAAGATATTTAAACATATTCAAAGGCAGTAGCATATTCTTAAATTGGTTATACGTGAATTGACTCATGAGCAGGAAGAAAGAACTACAATAGCACAGATATGATATACTATTTTCAGTTCCCCAAAGCAGGGATAAATGACATTTTCTCAGAAAGGATTTGTGCAGCCTAGATTACTGTTAAAATCGCATTTTTCTCAGGAAGAATTTGTACAGCCTACATTACTATTAAATTGTATCATTGCACTATAGTATTTAGAGAACTGCAATGCGTGGGTTAAACTAGTCATGTTTTCATATTGGTTTATGAAATGACACAAATCTCTAGTCCTTTGGGAGCACATGCAATTTGTAATGCCTATTATTTCTATCTTATAAAAACTGTCTCTGTTACTAAGACCTGTAATTATTAAGTAGGAATGATAATGAAGTTGGCTGACTGCAAAAGGAGAAGCCAAATGTTTTCAACCCGCTGACATTTTCTGCTGATAGCCATTGACTAGGGCATTGTTATTTTAAAGTAATTTTACTGAGAAATTTTAATATTTACAGAACACTAATTGAAGAGTTTATATTGCTTAAGAGCTTTAAATATCTGAATATGAACACTGGTCTCTCTCTTTCTCTAGCTATTCAGAATTTTGATGTAAAAATAGGGTAAAGCGGGCATTTCTAGCCTAAAATAAAGGTGTGAGTTTAGACTTGAAGGGCTGAGGTCTAGAGACCTCTGCACTATGCCTCCTGTCAGGTGGGGCTTTGTTTGACTTTCAGGAGGCTTTTTGCTGGGTCTGACTCCTTAACATTAAGTAAATGATGACTATATTAAGTGTCGGCATTGATGCATTTGTATTTGAAATGCAGTCTAATGTTCACATTGAATATAAAAAAAGGAAAAGGCTCTATCCGGCATTCTTTTTTTTTTTTTAAGATTTATTTTTATTGTTTTTGACAGAGAAAGACAGAGAGACAGAGAGAGACAGAGAGAAGGGGGAGGGCCCAGAGCAGTCTCCATAGCTGTGCATCATTACTTTTCTACAGTTTCATTCCACAGGTGAGCACGGGGCTGCGCAGGGCAGGAACCGGCTGGGGGTCTTCTGCATGGGAGGCATGCCCCAGTGAGAACCAAACTGGGGACACACCCCAGTTCAGCATATGGGTCTGCATAGGCTGGGGCTGGGATTCGATCCTAGGACCCCAGTGCTGCAAAGCGAGTGCTCAACCTGCTGAGCCATTCCGGCTTCCCCGCCTTTTTCCCTCACTGGCATTTTTCTTGATAAATTTCTTGTATTTCTAATTCTGTCTTGGCATCTGTTTCTAGAAAGACTCGAAGTAATTCAGGAGCCTGTGGAAGTGGAACAAGAGATTTGCATTATCCCTACCATTGTGTATTTCTAGATTATCTAAAGTAAGAGTTCCAAAGTGCATGGATACTGGCCCGACTCCGATACAGCCCAATAAAGAGGAGAGAGGACAGCGAGAGGAACTCCTACGCACTCTGCTGCATTCTTAAAGCTTGCAAATTGCTCAGGAGTGAAACCCGAACTCTAAATATGGACAAACTGGAAAACTTGAATAATATTTAAACAGCCAAAGTAGAACTGAAGATTAGTTCATGGAGGCTGTTTTTACACCCACACAACCTGGCAGATTACTGCTATACACTCTGTCACACACACACACACACACACAAAATACTACAGAAATATGGCTCTTTGAAAACATCTTCTGTCCCTGTATAAATGACATAGATCCAGAGGCATTTCTGCAAATAATATGGTTTCCGATGCCAGTGCATAAATAGCTTTAGCACTGAGATAAAGAGAAAGTTGCCAAGGCGACTGCCACACTGACAAGAGAAGCAGCCCATTTGGAGCCTATCTTGCTATTTGCTGCTCGTCCGGAAATTTAATGAGACCAGGTCTAGATAAGAGGGCATGTGTTCAGGGAAGGCCTGGCCTGTGCCTTCCCAATTTACCTGTCCTTTTGGTGAGATTTACTTAGCAGGCAAGTGCTTTCCTTCTGTTGGAAAAAAAAAAATTCTCTTTTCAAATGACAACCCAATCCATGTCCTCCCCAGTTTTTAATGTCACAATGCACATGGGATCCTTCTGGGCTGGACCAAAGGTACTTTCACTTTTCCTTTCTGCACTGTGGCAAATGGAGAAAGATCTGCAGAAAATCTAAAAATCCGGGATGTCCCAGCAGACTGTGGAGATCTGCATCCTTACGCATCCTGGTCGCCTGACACGCACACAATTGCCCTTGCTTTACCATTCCTGCATTTACACTTTAATTTATGTATTATACCTTTCTGGACAGCCTACTATGTGCAGGCACAGTGCAGTGTGCTGGGGACAGCAGTGAACATGATTGGCAAGGCCCCTGCTCTCTGGTGGCACACACTTTGGGTGGAGATGGAGGTGGTAAGTACACAACCCAATGGAAATATGAGTGATCAGACAGAGAGACTGGGAAGAGGGTGGATATTTTATATGGAGGGGTCAGGAACGCGGTTTCTGAGAGCCAGTCGTGGAGAAGACTACGGACAATAAGGAGCATCAAGTGCAGACCCTTGAGCTTGTGCAAGGAACAGAAAGAAGGCTGAGGGCTGAATGACAGTGAGCCCAAAGCTGTCATGGAAGATGAGGTCCGTGTGGAAGGCGGGGCCTGACCTTGTCGAGCCTCAGAGGTCCTGTGCTTATTCTAAGTGCAAAGGGACTTTCTGGCATTGGTTTTGTTTGTTTGTTTTCTGATAGATACAGATACCGTCAATGTTGGTTTTTCCTGTCAAGAATCTGAGCATTTACATTTTTCTAATCATCAATTGACCTTACTTGTTACATCTGTTCCTTGTAGAATGTGAATCCTTGTGTTCTAAAAGCCTAGCTCCTCCCCGTTGATTGGATATTCAATAAACGTTGACTAAATGAAAAGTTATTGAGTATAAGGGGAGACAAGGTTGTGGTAAATATCAGCGTGAATGCTAATAGTTAACAGGTCAGCATTGGATGGCAGCCAATGGGAGGAAAGCAGCCAAGTAAGCTCTTGTGTTTTGACCAATCCCTGCTGCTGAGAGGAGGTGAATTGACCACTGATGCTAATGGGGGCACTTGAAAATGTTGCAAATCAACGTGAGACCCAGGAAATGGGCACCATTTACAAAGGCGTTTCAGCGACCTCCAGGCTGTGTGCCCTGTTTGTCTCCTTGCTGGATATGATCTTCTCTCCCTACTGGAGGAGAAGGAAAAGAGGTTGGAATAGTCCTTCCTCTTCTGGTAACATGAACATCTGTCCTTCTTTCTGGCTGCTCAGTATCTGAAACTCTTTTCCATCTTTGGATTTTCCTCCTTTGTGTCAGTGAAAGACAGAACATGCCTCCCATGGCAGACAGTGAAATGCCGTATATTTGCTTCCCAGTCTCCACTGCAGGAGGCAGGTAGGAATCATAGTATTCACAGGAATCATAGGGTCAGAGGTGGCAGAGTGGCCGAGTTTCTAGGATATGCGTAGTAGCACTGGTGGGGCTCGTGGAACCCAGTTTTCTGTCAGCCTGTTTCCTATGCAAGTCATAGTGCCTCTTCTCAGGAGTGCTGTACCCAAAACTTGACTCCTCAGCCTTTCCGTGAGCCACCGAATATCCTTTAACAAATTCATTTTCCACTTCATTCAGACAGAGTTGTAACTAAGAGCTGTGAATGATCCAGGAATTGAAAGGAAGGCATTGCGAGCCTTAGGAAATATGGGATGTATGTGGAACCAGAGCAGTGTTATCTGGCTCGGTTGAGGTGGAAGGCAATGAAAATCCAGCTGGTGTCTTTAAGGATTCTTGTCATGAACTGGGGAAGCAGTTAATCAAATCATCACCCGGTGCACCTAGACTGAATTGCCATTGAAAGCAAAGCTTCGGGGAACTAAGAGATCAATGTTATTGAATATAAAGGTCACAGGGAATTCAAGGACCATGGGATGAGATGGCTTCTAATGTTAACTGATAGCTTCAGTAAAAAGAAAGACTTGCTCAGATTTCCAAATTCTTGTTTCAAAGCATGTGCTGAGAACCAGAGGCTTCCTCAGCTTTGTGGAAATAATTTTCTATTGCTTGTCACAGAAGTGTGCAGAAAGCCCAATATCAAGTGTGCAACTTGATCTTGAAAATTTCTGAATCAATGAGAGCTGACTTCATAGCTTTAGTTGGTCTCTTAAGAGAAAGTTGGAGAACTGATTGGGGAAAGCGTGGGCCTAGAGGCTTTCAAGGAGAAGATTCAGGTGATGCAGGTAGGTCCTGGTCAGGCATGCTGCACTGAACTCTTGAGAAGACCCAACTACCTGACGTAAAAATGGAACAGAGGAAGCCGCCATGGCTCAGTGAGTTAAGTGCTCGCTTTGCAGCCCCGGGAACCGAGGTTTGAATCCTGGCTCCAGCCCGTGTGGACCCATATGCTAAACTGAGGTGTGCTTCCCATGGGAGAGGCCCCCAGTTTGGTTTTTGCCCCCAGTTCGGCCCCTGGCTCAAGGGGGCGTGCCTCCCATGCAGGAGTATTCTACCAATAGTATTGTAGAATGCTATTAGAATAGTATTCTACCAATCCCCATGGGTGCTGGTTAACTGAGAGTCTACTGTGATAACATTATTCTATGTCACAGATTGAGTTTCCCAGAGTGTAATGTGTCACTTGTAATTAGGAACTACCTTTGGGATCAGTACCTGTGGGCAGGAGAGGGAAGCTGACTAATGCCTCAGTCTACTGGGACTGCTGGAGCTAGGATGGCCCTCCAGAATCGTCCCAAGCTGGGCCCAAATGATTGGATTTTATATGCCCACATCAGCCAAGTTTCCACCCTGCATGGCCCCTGCCCACCTGTGTGGAAGAAAGCCATGTCAAAAATTGATGACGTATAATAGTGGAGACTGCTCTGGGCCCTACCCCTTCTCTCCCTCTGTCTCTGTCTCTGTCAAAAACAATAAAATACATCTTTAAAAAAATGGAACACGGGAGTATGTAATTGTGGAACAGAAGAATTTCCTTGCACCGTGATATAACGGACTCTTGAATACTAATGTATTCCTCCATGCCTCTCCAAGAGCTATGCGGTATGAATAGCAGATCCGAATCCTTATTTCTTGAGGACTACTGAAACTCTCAAACTTCTGGAAAACTTAATTTTGTTCTTTTGCACTTCTGTTTGCTACTTTAAAAATAAAAGCAGGTTTAAATTAGATAAGCCACATCTAAATAGTCATTCTCACTCGTTTTCAAATGTAGGCCAATCTTTGCCGTCTAACCTGGTTTGCTTATAATATCCTAAACCTTGAATACCTCCTGAGTATCCTCTGCTTTTTCCCTCCATTCCTGTAAGTAAGGAATGTCTGCTTACATTTATCAGGCTTCTACCAATCCCCGTGGGTGCTGGTTAACTGAGAGTCTACTGTGATAACATTATTCTATGTCACAGATTGGGTTTCCCAGAGTATAATGTGTCACTTGTAATTAGGAACTACCTTTGGGATCAGTACCTGTGGGGGGGAGAGGAAAGCTGACTAATGCCTCTGTCTACTGGGACTGCTGGAGCTAGGATGGCCCTCCAGAATCGTCCCAAGCTGGGCCCAAATGACTGGCTTTTATATGCCCACATCAATCAGTCAAGGCACATGAGAAGAGGCGTGACCCTCCATCCACAGCTGGGGAGTCCACAACTTCCTTCCCAGAAGGGGTCTGGGCAGCGCACCACTGTCTATAGACCACCACATCCTACAAAGATGAACTCTTTCTCGGGGGCTTTCCTGCCTTTCTGGCCACAGCAAATATGCACACGACCAGATTCCTTCTAATTCTTTTCATAGTCATTCGCAGGGAAGACTGAGAAAGATCTGCAAGGAAGGTAGATGATGGTTGCCAAGGGAGAGGGAGTTATCTGTGTTTTTAATAGAAGAGCGACTGGCAGTTCTGAGTGAATTAGTCAGGGGGAAAGGACAGAACACAGACAGGCTTCACACAATCCTGCCAAAAGAACTTGAGCCAAGGTGGGAGTGACTGATAGGGGAAACGGATAGAAAGTGCAAGCTGACTGATCAAGTCCATCAAGTTCCACAGCTATGCCCACATCCAGGATCCTTAAGATAGGAGAGCAAACGAAGGCACAGGTGGTGAATTCTAGCTTAGGAATCCAGGGTCTAGCTTCAAACACAAAAATGAAGTATCTAAGTGGCAGAATGTAAACAGCAGCACCTTCCTGCAAAGGAAAATCTTCAAAAAGGTGGGGGTAGGGCAGGTGCTACATTCTTTAAACTGTCTCTTAGTAAAGAAACCGAAAATTTTAGTCTCCGGAGATATCACCAATGAAGTATAACTATTCTCTTTGTCTTGAATCAAGTAAAGGGGGCCAAGAATTATCCAAATACAACTATCGTCTTCTGTGACACTCATCTTGTATAACAGATAGGAGGTAATAGAATTCTCCCCAGTGTCCTATGGCTGAGAAAGTGAATGCTGTGATTTTCTCCAGAGAGGCTACTAAATAACACACCAGTGAGGTCCACAGTGCCATTATAGGAAGGATGGATGGTCTAGGAAAACAGACACGACCATCAAATCTGCTTTGTCAAGTATTTATTTGAATATCCATTTCAAGGCTGAGTAATCAATAATTAACCAAAGGAAAGAAAAATAAAAACATAATTAAAGTAAATTTAAACCACCTTATAAAATAAAATACCACCACAAAATAGCTCATGCGAGAACTGTGTGGGGTCTTTCCGGAACTTGTTAAGTTTGTCTTCTGCTGATCACTTCTGGCCAACAATTGCACCTATTACACCAGTTTGGCATTTGTACCTTGTAGAGAAAGTTCAAAGAGGGCTAAAGGGAAAAACAGTGTCCTGCCAACTAGATAAAATGGCACCTGTCAAAACTCCAATTTTGCATGAAATGGCAAAAAGAACATTAATATACGGGGCTTGTCAACAAACATCTAAATAATAGTGCTTTTCTCAGCAACTTCTGTGCTTAGTTTTATAGTTAAAATACACATGTCTAGGAAGTCAGAAGAAATGAGGGTTGAGTTAGAGCTGCCACCAATGATTTTCACACCTGAGCTCCAGTTCATGACACACTAATAGTGCACTTATTACAAGAACTGCCTTTGTGTCATCCCGAACAGACAGGGCAGAAGAAAAAGAGGAGTAGGGCCTGCTTTGTAAACCCTCTGTAATTATGAGTTTTTATCAAAAGCAAAGCAAGGTCACGCCATTGATCTCATTTAGAATCACAACAGAGTCTGAAAGCCTTTGAGAATGAAGAGCCTTCCACGGTGTGGGAGAGGATTTCTATACAGAAAGCTATCAAAGACATTATTGTCATGTTTCTGTTCCCAAATCCGTATAAGCTCCTCTCAAAAAGGAACATGGTCTTGCCAGACCTCCCGGAAAGTTGATAGTGTCACCATAGGCTTGTAGATTTCACCGAGCCAAATAGAAAGACGCTCAGTTACAGAAGGATACTAGCCCAGTGCTGAACCAGTGCGTCCTCATACAAGATATGGGGCAAATCGAGTCAAACTAAAAGATACATGGAGTAAACATATCTTCTCTTAGGGAAGGAGGTAATGTTGTGGGAAGTGAAATGAATCCTGGAAATCTCACTGACTGAGGTTTCCAGATTTGTGGGAATGAGGTTAGAGGCACTTGCAGGTTTGGGAAAACATCACTCAGTGCTTCTTCACTTTTTCTCCATTCTCTCAACATAAAAACTGCTTTTAAATGAAACACTGTGGGATGGGTTGACCTCAATGTTACGTCATTCTTTATGATGAACTTTTCAGCTGATTTCCTTTGAGTAACTTATGAGGCTAATCATTTTGCAATGCTCAAGAGATTCTCCTGCTCCTATCTTGGTACAGGAGACTCTCAGTTAACCATGGGGAATGGTAGATGGTGGATCAGTGTAAGGAGACTCTCCTTTAACGGGAGCTCAAGCAATTCCCAGTTGTTTGAGAATGTTGGTTGCTTGCCTTCTAATTAACTGAGAGTCTACTGTATTTCTCTCCTTCATTAAAAATGTCTTTTTGTTTTATTGTTTTTGAGAGAAGGTGAGAGAGGGAGAGAAAGAGAGAGAGAGAGAGAGAGAGAGAGAGAGAGAGAGAGAGAGAGAGAGAGAGAGAGAGAGAGAGAAGCAGGGAGGGCTCAGAGCAGTCTCCATAGTTGTACATCATTAGTTGTGACATAGTTTCATTCCATACAGGTGGGTGTGAGGCCATGAGAACATTCACTGCTGAGCCATCCTGGTGGTTACCAGTTGGGCCACAAAATGGGGTTGCATGGGCCAGGGCTAGGAATTAAACTTCGGACCTCACAATTGTGAGCTATCCCTGCATCCTCTCTCCTTCATTTGTATTCTAATACATTCACTTTGATTTCCTTAGACCATTATAACTCATCACACCTTCCCCACCTCCCTTAAGTCAGGTGTTTACTAATGTGTTAATTGTAAGACCAACTGAATTATAACTGAGAGAATGAACATAGACAAGTTTATCACACACACACACACACACACACACACACACACACACACACACACACACACACACACACACACACACGCTGGTTCCCTGCCATATTCAAGTGGCAATTTTTATCTGTTGTGTCTGCCAGAATTGTCAACACCCTGCACTCTTTCAACTATGCATATGCAGCAAAAACTCCCTCAAACGTTTCCATGGGAGGCTCCCAAACTCTTGTATTGTGTCACTTGTAGCTTCTCTGCTGTGTGCACTCCTGAAACTGACAGCCATTTTCTCTGCAGAATAAACACTTGGGCAGTGAAAAGCCTTTAAAACAACAACAACAACAAAAACCTTTATAAGCTGGGGGAAGTTGCATTTAGAGACTGATCACCTTTGAAAGAGCCACTTTCAGGAATGCTACCACCAGGATTTGCTGCTAAATACATTCAGAGAACTTGATCGGGACTGACGCTGGCTGGCTGAACCCGACCTTTCTTTAGAGCTAGGCTTTTCTTTCCAGAATGGCTATGTCATGCTTGCATTCTGATGAAACACAAAGGTGCAGAAGAGGCGCCTCATAAAACAAAACCCCCCAAACAGTGGGTACAGACGCCTAGGTAATGAAGTGCTGAGTCTGAGAGGAATGACATCTCTTTGCTCCGCCCTCTGGACCCACTGAACAGCTTCTTTTTCAAGATAGCACACCATACTTTTCTGTCTACATCTACCACTAGAGCGGGAGGCATGTGGATCTCAGGGCAGGAAGTGCCCTGAAGTATCAACTATTCCCGTCACTAGCAGTGGAAGCATTTCTGAAAACAAATCAGTGACATGTCACCGGAGAAGCAGAGCGAGTAGGGGAGAGTTGGGCCCTCCCTGAGCTCCATGGAGCGTTTACAAAGCTCCATGAAACTCTCGCTCTTGTTTAGAGTCTCAACCGGGTTGTTTTCAAGCCCTGGCTCACAAAGGTGCTTTTGGTTGGTCCCCCCAGTGCCATCGCCATTACAGAATCAACATTGTCGTATTAATCTTCAGCACTTGGAAGCAATAGATTTTTGTGTAAGAGATGTCCCCTCAAAAACTTGAAAGATAGGGAGAGACCGTCTGCACACTCCAGGCCGCGGTGAGCCGAGGCCACAGTGCCTGCTCACTACTGCCTTTCACCCACTTAGGGCACCTGCCTGGAACATTGGGGTCTGTGGGCACTGACCCGGCCTCTCTCGTTTTGCAGCTGATGCCACAATAGTGACCTGGCTGCACGGTGGAGACGGCAGAATGAGGTGCTGGATTTCCTTGGGTCAGGTTTGGCCTTGCTTTCTCCAGTCTAACACACACTGACATTTCTCAAACTGGGGCTCCCTGGAAGTGGTCTTCATGACCCACAAAACTATGCTTCCTGAAAGCGGATCTGTGCTTGAGAGACATTTGAGGAATCCCACGCTACACCCAGCTACCAGGGGAGCGTCCGAAGTGTCGCAGCCATAAATATATCCAGTTGCTTCTGCTGTGTCATCTGTCTTAGAAAAGCAGGTCTCTTGGGGAAGCCGGGATGGCTCAGTGGGTTAAGCGCTCACTTTGCAGCGCCGGGGACCGGGGATCGAATCCCGGCCCCGGCCCGTGCGGACCCATATGCTGAACTGGGAGCTCCCCCAGTTCAGTTCTCTCTCTGTCTCTGTCTCTGTATCTCTCTCTTTCTCTCTATCAAAAAAAAAATATATATATTAGAAAAGCAGGTCTCTGTTATGGCACACCTCACCTGTGTGCAATTGGGGAGATGCTGTTGGCCAGATACGTCCTCTGAAACGTGACAGATAGACACAGAAAAGCCCTTGTAAGCAATGAGTGGTTCTGATTCCCCACAAGGAGCCCCATAAAGGGATCTACAGTTAAGGGCTTAGAAGGAAAGGCTTGTAGGAAACAGCCCATAGCAACAGCACTGCCCTCCAGCCGGTGAGGCCAGGGCCAAAGCATTTTGATCCCCAATTTTTAAAAAAATATTTATTTTATTGTTTTTGACAGAGACAGGGACAGAGAGAAGGGGGAGGGCCCAGAGCAGTCTCCATAGTTGTATATTATCAGCTTTTGACATGATTTAGGTCCACACAGGTGGGCGAGTCCGAGCAGGGCAGGAACTGGGCTGGGGCCTCCTGCATGGGAGGCATAACCCCTTGAGCCAGGGGCTGAACTGGGGGGCAAGAACCGACCTGGGGGTCTCCCGCATGGGAAGCACACCTCAGTTCAGCATATGGGTCCCTCACAGGCCCGGGCCGGGATTTGATCCTCGGGGCTACAAAGTGAGCTCTTAACCCACTGAGTCATCCTGGCTTCCCCTTGATCCCCAATTTCTAACAATGACTTTAATACATTAATTACCTGGGAAGCACCTGAACCTCGTGGTAAGTGGGCAGGCCTAGCGGCCAGGTGGCCTGGGTTCAAATCCCAAGGCCACCATGTACTATGCATATGAAGACGTTTAAGCTCTCTGTGCCTCAGGAGAGTCATCTGCAAAGCAGGAATAATAACTCACAGTTCATTGTGAGAATTCAAGGAGATCAGCACATAATGAATACTTGGAAATGGTAGCCATTTTTAGCACAGCAGGTTTATAGTTTATAAAGTACTCTCATATCTTCCATGTAACAAAGCTGTGAGATGAGCAGGAACTGTGCCTAGTGTAACAGGCAGGGCATCTGAAGCGCTGATGTTAGTCATCCGTGGTCATGTCAAGGAGAAAGCTGCTGCTTGCATCCAGGTTTGCGATCTCAAGATCCTATGTGGTTGCTACTACCCACAATGCCTCTGGGAGCCTCCCAGCAGCCAGAAGCCTTCTGAAGGACTATCCTGAGGGTTAGATGTCAACACACGTTCATACGTGGTGGGAGCGTGTCCCTTAAAAGGCAGGGATCCCAAGAGAAGTAGCAGAAGCAGGTGGACAAACAGAGAGGTACTAGATAGAGAAATGAAAAGCTGCAGGCCACAGAGGAAATTCTGTATTTGAAATTAAAAATACCCTGGAAGGGGATGGTAGTGAAATGACGGGCAGTCCTCAGGTTATGTACCATGGGGTACCTAACAGGGGCATTCAGGGCATGCTGGTGAGTTTGCATGCTTCTCTCATGGGGTGGATGGAACATGGTGAGGGGGCTGGGCGGGGGGCCAGAAGTGACGGAGAAGAGACCCTTCCCTTCCAGCATAGCCACTCTGTGCGTTACCATGGGAGAGTTTAAACAAGGCAGCAGCCAACATTTCCGATGCGAGGTAAACCTGTCCATGAAGGGGATTTTCAGTAGTTAAAAGACTCAGGATGTTTTTTATGGCACTTCCTACATTTCTGCTTTGGATTCCAGCAATTTTATATTGGAACAAGGCACTGCAGTAAGCTCTCTGGAAATAGATTTTATGCAGGGAGCGGTGGTGGAAATAGATCTTGAGTAGTCAGTTTAGGACTGCAGCTTGGTCCTCAAGACAGTAATAAAAAAAATTGGTGCAGACCTGGACAGGCATATTTTCAGTTTTCTTAGAACCCAAATGGACACATGATTTTATTTAAGGCCCATGTGGGGGAAAAGCAGGTCTCTTTACCCCGCTTTTGGTACTGAGGACATCTGCTTCTCCCTCTTGCCCTCCCAGGACCCCATGCTCAATCCCTCCCCACTTCCACCCCATTCACCTCCATCTCACCCTCTTGCATCCCTCCCCCCATATTAGGTTTGATTGAAGTGGGTCAGGCCAAGGTAACAGCTGTGTTAAGTACCTTCTGAAATAGTGTAATGGTTTTCCTTTCCCTGCAGCCTATTTTTAACCTCCGATCGAGGCATTTTCCCTGTAGCAGAACATGGTAAGGCTGTTGAAAAAGTAATCTGTGCCTCTTCTTACCTGAAGGCACTCTGCCACCTGCCAGCTTCCTTCCTATGATGCAGGGACCCCAGGTGCAGCACACTGAGCCCCACTCCCCATATTTGTATTCTTTCCAGTAGGGCTGCCAGATAAAATACAGGAAGCCCGGCTAAAGCTGAGTTTCAGAGAAACAAAAACAAGTTTAAATATAAGCAAGTGCCAAATACCACAGGGGACATATGAAGACTAAAAAAATTGTTATTTTTTTTTAAAGACTACTTAAAAACAAAAGATTAGTTTTATTGTTTGAGAGAGAGAGAGAGAGAGAGAGAGAGAGAGAGAGAGAGAGAGAGAGATTAGAGGGAGGGCCCAGAGCAGTCTCCATAGTTGTACATCATTAGTTTTCAACAGTTTCATTCCACACAGGTGGATGTGGGGCCATGCAGGGTGGGACCCAAAGTGGGGGCTTTCCACGTGGTAGGTGCACCCCAGTTCAGCATGTGGGTTTGCACGGGCCAGAGCCAGGACTCGATCCCTGGACCTCACAGTTGCAAGGAAAGTGCTCAACCTGTTGAGTTCTCCCAGCATCCCTGACAAATTAGTTGTTACATAAAATTCAAATTTAACTGCATTATCATATATTAAGTTTTGCTAATTTGGCAACTTTATTTCCCTGGGAAAGTGCCTACCTAAGCCAATTGAGTAGAAAAGAGAAGAACGCTGGTTAAGTTCTTTTTTAGAACAATTGAACAATAAAAATATTAGACACAATTTTTCATCCAAGACAAAATCAGCGTGCAACTGACCCTTTCAGACACACACATAGAATTTCCATTTTGCAAATTTTCTTCAAGTTTTGGTTCCTGCACATTTTTACTTTTTATGGAAAAGTACATAAAACTGGAATGAGGTACGTTGTTTAGTTAATAGTATTGGACTGGTGTTAATTTCCTGGTTTTGATAGTTTTGTAATTTGTTACCATTAGGGGAAGCAGGGTCAAGGATATATGTGAACACTGTGTACTATTTTAGTAAGACTTTTCTGAAAGTCTCAAATTATTTCAAAATAAAAAGTTACAACAAAATGAAAAGTTACAGTCCTCCCCACGAGCAGAGGCTGTTTCACAGTTACCTGCTCACCACTGCTTCCCACCCAGTGCGTAAGACAAGGCACATCAACCTTAGCAGCCTAGTGCCTGGTACCATGGCTCGCACATCAAAGTGCTCAGAAAAATGTTTCTGTTTTGTTTGTTTGTTGTACTACTTCCTTCACCAGATAACAATGTACTATTTTAAGCTACTTTACTTGGTTAATGAATGCTTCCTTGGTGATGGCATGGGAGATGTCTTTCTCCAAGCTGACCTACGTCAATGTAGGACACTCAGCCTCGGCTGTTCACCTGGGGAGGGGAAGTGGGACTTAGATCAACGTTGTCCAACCTGCCGACGTGGGTGACAGGTGGCCCAGGGTGGCTTTGAAGGTGGCCCAACACAAATTCGCAAACTTTCTTAAAACATTAGGAGATATTTTTGCAATTTATTTTTATTTTTTAGCTCATCAGATATCGTGAGCGTTAGTGTGTACTATGTATGGCCCAAGACAATTCTTCCAATGTGGCCCAGGGAAGCCCAAAGCTTGCACACCCCTAGCTTAGGAGATACGTGTGGGAAAGGGAATTTTATGTTACCCTATACCTTTTTGTTAGCAGTTGGATTTTCTTAAATTTTTAAAGATTGAGATATAACACACAGTGATAAGCACGCATAGCATAAATGTATAACTCACTGAATGATCATAAAGTGAACTCATTGGTATAATCATCACCTAAAAGAGAGGCCAACTGCAGGCCTAGTTGCTGCTCATTCACATGCTACCAATGGCTGCCACAGCTGTACCTTCTTCCAAGTCTCACCAGAGAACATCCCTTGCAGCCCAAGCTAACCTGACACATAGGAGGAAAGGAATTCTGGGAAATGCAGTCCAGTCTGGCCAAGCAAGCACATTACAAAGCAGTCACTAAGAGCTGTTAACCCTGAGTTTGGTCTTTAAACTAATACCATGCTCCCTCCTCTTCTGAGATGCTTTCTGTTCTTCCTGCTGGTTCTCTGCTTACGTTAGTGCATGTTCTCTGAGAAGCAGACCCCAAGATCCATTAAAGGTACAAGAAATTTCTTACGGAAAATACCTGTGAAAGAAAATGGGGAGGAAGCCTGGGAAGGCTTAAAAGCCATCAGACTGTGACGTCTGACCCCAGGAAGAAAGAAATGAAGTTTGGATAGAAGTGACTTTGCAATGCAACTCTAAGGAAAGTTCGGTGATCCTTCCCGAGGGAAGAGTCCCACATTTGCCACAGACAGGCCTGCCTTAGTGTCCCTGCATGCCAAGTAGCCACAGGAGCAAGGTGGGGAGTGTGGCGGTAGATTTCAGAGCACAGTTGCGTCCCTGGCAGTAGGATATTTGAGGGCCCATTCTCGTGGCTGCTACACTGCGATTCTGGCTCTAGTCAAGACTCAGACTCAACCCCGCCTTCCTGTTTGGGAATGTGAAAAGTCACTATGTTAGGGCCAGGTGTCTTCTTGCTGGCACCTCTTTGGTCCAATGACTGATTCCTTTCTTTCTTTCTTTTCTTTTTTTTTTTTAAGATTTATTTTATTGTTTCTGACAGAGACAGAAAGAGACAGAGACAGAGAGACATAGCAGAGATAAGGAGGAGGGCCCAGAGCAGTCTCCATAGTTGTACATCATCAGCTTTTGACATGGTTTCATTCCACATGGGTGGGCAGGGGCCGTGTAAGACAGGAACCAGGCCAGGGGCCTCCCACATGGGAGGCATGCCCCCTCGAATCAGGGGCCCAACCAGGGGGTGAGAACTGAACGGGGGCCTCCTGCATGGGAAGTACACCCCAGTTCAGCATATAGGTCCGCACGAATTGGGGCTGGGATTTGATCCTCGGTTTCCAGGGCTGCAAAGCGAGTGCTCAACCCACTGAGCCATCCCGGCTTCCCCAATGACTAATTTCTGTTGAGTCAGGACAAGCTTTGCCAGCTGTAGATGGTGGGGATACTTGGAGGTGAAAGTGGGTTTAAGCTACAGTTAGTGATAAATGTGTTTGGCTGAGTATTAAACAATCCTGACTCCTGGGATTTATTACACATTTAAGGAAAACAACAGAACCAATGAAGTGTTCGTTTGTGAAGGGGGAGGTCTGGGATTTGTTAGAGATAAAGATTCCGAAAATATAGGTTGAAGAAGTTTCTGCACTCTTTTATTCTGATTCTCTTGAGAAATCAAATCAAGCATCTGTAATAAACGCACGTTTGAGGATTAAATTAACTCCTGGAAGCCCAGGGTGGTTTTTCTGAAACAGTGCGACAACTAGTGGGTATCTGTTCTGAATAGGATTTGGTTGTTTTTTGGTGGTGACTCTTGAATTTTGAGCTTTCTTTCCATAGCTGCATAACAGCAAGAATAAATACATTTCCATTGATTTTGTGGGGAAAGGGATGGTTGGAATGAGGCAGGGCCTTATCACAACCTGTTATTTCTATCTTGTGTTTATAGCAAAGAAACTCCACTTCTGCAATAAGTGTGTTGAGACTAAAACAAAATTACCACTTCCCTTCTTCCCTGCTAAGTTCTTCTAGCTGGGCTAATAATCAAATTAACAGAGACAGATTCATAGGAGAAAATAAAAATGTTAATACATGTGCATGGGGAATTTACACAAGCATGAGAATTCCGAAGACAGTGAGGCAGCAGTGGGTATTTAAGACATTTTGGATAAAGGAGAAAGAAGGGAATGGGGTATTAGATTTCAGAAGCGAGAACGGGCGATTTACAAGTACACTGTACTTGAGGAAGAAGAAAACATACAAGGCAGGAAAATTCTTGCCAGGCTACTCAGAAACAACAGGGCACAGCTAACAGGTGCTTGTCTGATGTCCTCTTAGGTACCACACTTCATTCAAACCAGGCTAAGGCAACATCCTCAGATTTCCTTCCTGATGCAGGTTTCTGTTTGAATTTCTTGGACAGGAAATGGGCGGGGAGAGTCAAAGCCTCCACCCCCCCCCACCCCACCCCCAGTCTTATTAATAAACAGCTTAAAATCAATACCCCTACAAGGCAGCTTCAGGGTGGCAAATTTTGGGTTCCCTTCAAGTGCAAATTGCACTTAATGCCATTCTTTTTCTGTAAGTCCTCATCATGATTACTCATCATGCAAAGAATGGAGTAGAAGAGGCTCTGCTGACCTTACTCCTCAATTTCCTGGCCTTCGGGTCAAATTATGCACTCTTTT
>PVKE010019250.1:0-28666 GCA_004027555.1 Craseonycteris thonglongyai | reverse complement strand
TGCACAAATTACAAACAAAAATTATCCCCAGTAAAAAGTAGTATCTTTCAATCTCATCCTGTCCTTTGATGATGGAGACTACTGTTAAGAGCTGCCATTGTATTTTGAGGTGATTATTTTAAAGATTTATTTATTTTTATTGTTTTTGACAGAGAGACAGAGAGAGAGACAGAGAGAAGGGGGAGGGCCCAGAGCAGTCACCATAGTTGCATGTTATTTGTTTTTCTACATAGTTTTCATTCCACAGGTGGATGCAGAGCTGTGTAAGGCTGGAAGTGGCTGGGGACCTCCCACATAGGAGGCTCACCCCGGTGAGACCTGAACTGGGGCACACCCCCATTCAGCAAATGAGTTTGCACGGGCTGGGGCCAGGATTTGATCCTTGGATCCCCGGGACTTCAGACCGAGCGCTCAACCCACTGAGCCATCTGGCTTTCCTGAGGTGAATATTTTAAAGATGACCATGCAGTGACATGCTAGCCCACTCTTTCGGCATTGACTTACAATCTACCAGTGTATTGCATTTTCCCCTGTAAAGGATATTTCTCGAGATACTGTGACTCTGAAGAGTTTTTCAATAACATCAAATCCTCAGCAATATGTTGTGGTAGCCAAGTCTTTGCTAATTGAATGCAAAGACCTATCTTCTGCCATTACTATGGTCATCTCTTCATTTTTATAATAGCAGTCTTCCCCAAGGTTGTTTATTTTTATTTATCTCTATAAACAAGATCACAGGATGTGAGCTAACTACAGTCATCATATAACCCGTCTCTTTTCTTCTTTCATCAAAATATTCTTACTGCAACAAAAGATCTTATCTCATTTTCTTTTATCCACCTTTTTCAGTGTTCACCTTTATTTCTGGGCCATAATAATTTTTAATTTTTAAAAAGCCCATAGTCAGCTTATCTTTGGTCTTATATACTGAGACTTTATGGTGTGGCAAGGAATGCTAGAAGGCAATAACACTTTTAAATTATATTTCTTTACAACTTATACTTCTAGATTTTGTCTCTTTCCTTATAACTTAAAAATAACCCACAGAGAGATCAATAGAAATATTTGCTCCCCTATCATGGTATAACTTTGATATGTTAAGAATTTTTCTTACATTTATTGATTAAAGTGTCACTTTAAAAAGCCATGCCACAGAAGCTTAAAGAATCTAGCCACTTGGGAAAGTTTATTGTGATAATAAGACTAAAACAGTCATTTTTTACATTGTTTTCCAAAGTATAAATGGTAGGAGTAAAGGATTTTAATAAACCATTCCTCTTTTTCACCTTACCTTTTTTGAAGACGGCAAGAGTAGTGCATTTTGATCTCACAGAGTTCCAAATCTGAGTGAAAAATAGGAGCCTCATCTTTAAGTTTCTTATTTGAGGGTGGGGCCCAAACTCATTAGAATTCATATCAAGATGATGTGAAGATAACTGTACGGGACCAGTAAGGTGACCTTTCACAGTCCTCTTTACAGAGTTGGTCACCCATCCACGATCATATGACTGCAGCCAGAACACACCTCCTGCTTTATAGACAGGTGAGCTTTCTACTAGTCCTTGCCACCAGATTCAGAATAGCACAACCGGTAGCCCCAGTTATAGGTTATAGCAAAAAACAAACAAACAAACAAACAAAAAGAGTAATCCTTATATTGCAGAATTGCCATATCCATGTACCTTTAAGCATGACAGAAAGTCATAACTTTATTCTCTGTTTTCAGCATTAATGGAGAAGACAGGAGGCAATTTTGAGAAGTTTATAAATGCCATAATATTGAAGTATTTAATTAAATTCATGCTGTAGTGATTTTGACTGTCTTCAGGTATAATGAATGCTTTAAATACTAGTAAGAAACACAAGTCCAGTGGTGTCCAGCCTTTTGGCTTCCCTGGGCATTGGAAGAAGTATTATCTTGGGCCATACATAAAGTGAGCCCCTTCTCCCCCCAAAAAAGAAAAAAGTCACAAAAATTCTCGTAATGTTTTAAGAACTTGTATTGGGCCTCATTCCAGGCTGTCCTAGGCCACAGGTTGGACTTCCTCTCACTACTCAGAGCATAAAGTGTCCTCATGGCCATCAAAAGCCAATGCCTGCTATAGCCTTGAGTCAATTTAAAGATGAAAAGGCATTTCTTCAAGTGACTACCCACCCCCATCCCCAGGACTGCTTTGTCTCCCCAACATATTTGGGGATTCTTCCCAGATCTACTCCCTCCCAAGCAGTGAGGGCTGTGAAAGTTCTTCCAGGTTATACATTGTCACGTTCCAGAGTTGACCAATGGAGCTGTGCCTTCTAAAGCCTTGGCCTGTACTTGAACATCCACATAACTCCAGCAGCCAAATGGTAAACATACTCAGACGTATAAGTTTATTGGTGCTGAAATTATAAATTTAAGCTCAAAAATACAAGATGGTGGAAAAGTTTGCCATCACTCACCTGCCAAAGACTGAATATACCTTTAAGCTTCTCTCTGTTTCCCTTTTTGAGCTTAGAATATTAGAACCTGCCTTTTCTTACCTCTACCTTTCTCATCTGCCAATTTTCCTAGATTTGAGATTTGCTAGTAATATGGCAAATCATCTATAATACTATATTAATGTAGGTAAAGCAAAATAGTACAGAGCCATTTCTCCTGCAAAGAAACAAACCATCCACCCCCCCACACCCCCACCCCAGGCAAATAAACAAGCTGGCCTAACCATACAAGAGGTTGCAGATTTTCTTTTCCTGTTGCCATGCCAACCACTCATTGCTCTGGCTGCCATTTCCCGGAGCTCCGCAGAGAGAGGAGTGTGCAGAGTTATTTAGCATTCAAGGGTGGATCTGCGGAAAAGCACACGGCTTTTGGGAAGCGTCTGGGCCTGGTGGCGCCGATGGATGAGGACAGAAAATGGGGACCTTTTCAGTGTTTTCCTTCGAAAGGTTAAGTCTGGGGCTAAAGTGAGAAAGACGAGGATTGATAGAAAAGGCAATTTCACGAGGTTTGTATTTGTCGTGTTTGCTTTGTCCTATGTGGTCTCTATACATTTGAAGCAGGTTATAAGTATTAAGTTCAATCATAATGTGTGACTTGTCTTGTGGGTAAATAAGAGGATTTGAACCTAATTGAGGGCTAGCTGATGTGGACAGTACAATGATGAACTGCCTCTCTTACTTTGGGTATGGTATGAGCTTGTCTATAGCAGATATGCTAGGTTATATTGCCTTAAAAATTGGAGGAAAAGACAGACACCGGATAAAATTGTTTGTTAAAATGTACAGTTATAAAGTAGTTTTTTCTATAAAAATTTAGCTTATTTCTATTAAAATATCTTTGCTCTTGAGCCGAAGTCTTAAAGTAGTATTCGATTGTCTTAAGCCTATAATTCTAAATCAAAATAAAGAAAACTTGGTTTCTCTAGACCTCTTTTAATTAAACCAGTGGCTCAAATTAAAACATGATCTTACTCCTTGGAATTTGAACTGCCTCCAAACACTTTAAGTTGTGAAGAGGTTGTATCTAACACAATATAATATGATATTTAAAAACAAAGATTAATTTGCATGCACATTTACTCCCATGTATGTTCTTCCAGAAAAACCCCTCCCATGCACTTGTGGAAGTCAATTTCCTTTCTTAACTGTTTTGTTTTGAGTTAAATGCCAGAATTATATCATAAGTACTAAAGGAAAAAAAAGTGTTTTTATTATTCTCTTCGGTCCACTGACATTTTGAAACATCATTTTGTTGAATTAGAATCTTGATCTGTGCAACAAATTTGAGCAAAAAACAATTCAGACCTACTTGTAAAGTTCTGTCTTCCTTGTTTACAATGTAAGTATAATTTAATTGACATTGTATTTTTTTACTTGATCCTTCTTCCTGATCTTATTTTTTCTAAGATGTTATCAAATTTTCTCCTCTTTAATTTACTATCATGTTTTGTCACCATATTTTTCTTTATAATGTACTCCAGTTTGGGGGGGATTTAAAAATCTCCATGTTTTTATATTAGAGAAGAATTCTAAACATTTCATAAAATCATCTTTATTTGTAGTGAACAGATGAAAATAATCAGTCATGGAAACAAGTCTTCCCAGGTTTATTTTTGGACTGTCTAGTCCTTTTAGTTAGGATTATGTACAGCCTTTATTTGTCTCTTGTTATATTTCTAAGAATTCTGTCCCCACCAAAGAGAAAAGGGGGAAGGGGGGAAGATAAGAGAAAAACTTTAATAGTGATTTGGGAGCAAATAAATCACTCTAATATCATGAGCATAAATTTCTCATCAGTCAATAATGTATTTTTTCCAAAAACCATGACATGTATGTAAAAAATTGATTATATTGCTTGAATATTCCTGAGAAAAACTGAGGGATAGCTGTGGGTTTGAATTTATTGCTGTTGAGAGGTTAGTGGATTGCAAAGTGCCTAGCAGTCTTCACTCCTTCCTCTTTCCTCCCCAAGCTGCTGAACGGACTCTTTCTACTTCAGTCTCTGAAGCTTTTTTCTCTTCCTTTCATTCCCTCACACTTCACTGCTCCTCAACACATTACATAAAGCACGTGCTTTGACTATCAGGGGCGTCTGGAAATATCAGGAGCAGATGAACAGAACAACTGGTGCTGCATTGCAGGCTTGGTCGTTTAAGCATGATCTGACTTGGCACCATAAGTCCTGAGGGGAAACGATTGCTGAACTGCTTACTGCCCGGCTGACTGTGTAGCTCATCTCACAGAATGAGTCACCATTCAGTGACACTCATAGAAAATACAATTTAAAACCCAGCCTAACTAATGAACAAAGAAAGAGGAATACGTATGCCCTAGGCTCTTGTTGAGACTTTTAACAAATATGCAAAAGCTAGGTGATTATTAGAAAACAGATGAAAGTTAACATCTGTTCTTACAATTGATTTCAGCAATACTCAAAACTTAAGATGACATTAGGCAAAATGGACAATGAGGGAGGAATCAAGGTTCAGAGAAAAATCATCTTTAATACAGATGATTCAGCTTCCGCATCCTGGAAATTAGACTCAATATTTTCAGTTGAAATTTCCTATTTAGAAACACAGGTCAAGGCACTGCTGGGATATGAATGCCTCTGATTCCTGCTTAAGCAATTCCAGCATGAGTGGTCATTCCTCTGATTGAAATAACAATCTTCCCTTTTGCAAAACAAGTTACATTTGCCCAGTCAGTCTGTTGTGGTTTCATTCATGTGTCGCATTGTGAAACAAGTAATAGAAAAACATTTGAAAGGGTACATACTACAGGAGAGATTATCAGAAGTCCATGATCAAAGGTCTAGAGCTGATAGTGATTTTATTCTCAAATGCATCTCCTCTTCCAAGCATCTCCATGTATCATGTTTAGATTTTACTAATAGTATCAACCATATCGAACATTTTACTAAGGTTATTTGTAACTTATTTTAATCCCTATGACTAGGTGGTAAAGTGTATTGAGGTAGTAGGTGTGCTTCATTCATCTTCATGTTTCTTTTCACATCTAATGCAGTGCTCATTTTCTATAGTAGGTGCTAAAAAAATATTTTTGAATTGATACAAAGAAGAGAAAAAGTTAGTACCGGTGTTTGGTTTGAGAATGGAAAGCACACCACATAATGAGGCTACAGAAATTTGACCATAGTGTGAGCCATACATTTGTGGAAAAGACTGGGTTAGAAAGGAATACTGGAAATAAAGAGGTAAATAGAGAAACTATGTGAGGAGGCTAGATTCAAAGTAAAGACTATAAAACCATTGCTAGACCAGAAAGGAATTAAATAGGAACTCTGAAATATTGTAATGAAAGGAATGTCATGAAAGGATATAGCAGAAGACTTAATGTGGTCTGAAAATGGGAGTGAAGGTTTGAAGTAAAGAAAATATATCTTTGACTTAAGATAGAAGTAAGACATTTAGTTAGAAATATTTTCTTAATAAAAATTATTGAACTGAGAAGAATATGAAAAATCAGGATAGGGGAAGCTAAAATGGAGCAGCAGATGGAGCACTCGCTTTGCAGCCCTGGGGACTGAGGATCAAATCCAGCCCCAGCCCATGTGGACCCATATGCTAAACTGGGATGTGCTTCCCATGCAGGAGACCCCCAGCCCAGTTCCCATCTTGAGCGGACCCTGCCCACCTGTGTGCAACAAAACCATTTTGAACAACTGATGACGTACAACTATGGAGACTGCTCTGGGCCCTCCCCCTTCTCTCTGTCTCTCTCTGTCTCTGTCAAAAACAATAAAATAAATCTTAAAAAAAAAAAACAGAAAGAAAGGAAGAAATCAGGATAAATGACCTGGAGACACCTATAATCTAACAGTTAAGAAACATAGATATTGAGCAACTTTTCATGCTCATTCCTGCAAAATTGAGCCCAATGTGATAGTTGGCCTCAATTGAAAATCCCACTGAAATATCCTGCAAACAGAACTCTAAACACATGTCCTTGTTGATACTCTGGCTATAAGATAAGGATTTCCTTACTATTCTAGGTCAAGAGTCCATAAATTTCATTTCTCACAGATGGACAATCTGAATATTAAAGCAAATGGGTATTCTAAGTTATAGACTTAATTATACTTCTTCTTTAAAGGAATGTACCAGTATTGTCTTGGAGAGAGATGCTATATTTCCTGTTTTTGAAGTTTAACCTCAATAAAATGTCATCAATGTCCTTATTTCTCTACTGTATCTTTAAGTCTATAAAATGATTTGAAATATGTTCTTAGGTAATAAACAGCATTTGCCCCATTGAATAATAGGGCTATTTATTCATTAACTTTAGGAAAAGTAGTTTGATATCAATTAAATATACTTCTCTAGTTTCATTATTTTTAGAAAAGTAATAAAAGCTTATTATAATCCATACTTTTGTTTTTGACATATTAAAATGAAAGATGATCCTGTTTAAATTTTCTAATTCTAATTATTAAACAAACTTTCTTTTTCTCCAAGGAGGAAAATAACAATAATGAAAATGAGCACTTTTGATTACTTTTATAAGCAGTTTTAAAAATGAATAAGTTCATTGGATAATTTTTCTGCTTGCTGCACTTTGTGTTTCTTTAATATTATAAAGCTCACATACATTTTTTTATCTTTCTTTAAAATTAGCTATTTCTTGTCTTTCTCATCAGCTTACAAAATAGAGATTGGTGACTAAAGCATTGAAAAGATTGGAATAAATCTGCTCTCTTCAAAGCTTTACCAGAACATAAATACTAATATAGGGAAAACTGCCTTTTCTCAAAAATAAAATTTGCACTAACTTGTTCTAGGTCACAAAGCATGTAAGATATTTCCTTGGGGCCAGTTCTCACCTAATTCCTGTAAGTCTTAATTGCATTGATAAGGGAAACAGAGTTGAGTTTGAAGCAAGTGCGGATGACATTTTCAAAAGGCACATTTTAGGAAAGGAGGTTCATTCCCTAAGCAAAATCATGAAGTAAATAGAACTTCCTTGAGCAACTTTCATTTGCTTCCTGAGTTCCATTTCTTCATTTTCTTCAGGTTGTTAGCAGTCATCTGAAGCTACCTCAATTTGCAAGTATTTCTAGAGGAGTGCTCAGTAACAATGAGACCCAGTACCCAGATAAGAGATATAAATTGAAATGAATATGTGGCATTGAGTTGGCTTCAACTCCTGGTGACCCTATGAATAAGTGATGTCCACAGTGTTCTGTACTCAACAGCCCTTTTGCAATGTAATGTGTTGAAGACTTAATGCAGAAGATAACCCAATTTCTCACAAGTCTACAAGGAGTAGTACAATTGTAATAGTTTTGACAGGCTACAAAACTGCATATCATACCTTTAAAAACATTATTAATTTCCTCAGTGCCACAATGATTATATTAAATTCATTGATATTAAACTAATTGGAAAATTTCACAGGACAAATTCCCTAAGAAATATTTTTCTCAATTTAAGATTAATAGAATATTACAACCTGACTTAATTAGTAATATATGGACAGCAAATAACTATAAAAATGCAAACTATGTTGGAAACTCCTGATACCACCAGTGGCAAAACCTTGAATTAGAATATTATAATACAAAGCTAGACTATATTCACTTATTATATTTCTTTGGCTTAAATGTTTATTCCTGTTTCCAGCTAGACCTTTAAAGAAGAAGCACATTTTCTAGTAGGGAGGACTATTTCTAATCTGCTTTCCTTTTCTCATTACTTGTCACTCCATAATAGAGTATCTTTAATCTGTGATATCTTTCCACTGATGACCATCTTAATTTACTACGCCTTCCCCTTTGGCTAATTTTAAATGCTAGGCAGATTTTGTTCAAGTGCTAAAAACTCCATTTGAGTAAGTTAAGTTGTCAGTCTAAAATACAAATTGTGGAGTTTAGTACACAGGATGATGTAGGGGAAAAAAGTAGGGGGCAATTCCCTTGGCATCATCCACTGTACTACTTAACCAATTATAGCCCAACCAGGTTGTAAATGCTTTTCAGAAGAGGACGATATGAATTACTGTGGATGGTTCAGCCACAATCTGTGGCCATTACTATACTAGAAAAAAATCTTAAAAAATAAAAACCTATCAATGAGATTGCCCCATCTCATGTACAATTTAAATGTACCAACTCCCAAGTTTATTCATCTTTGTACCCCCATAATGACTAAGAATACGTAGTTCAACTGTCTATAGTGGGTACAGTACACAATCTAGTTAAATTTCGGTGCCCATCAGAACTAAACTTTGTGCAATTATGATTCCTTATCTTAAATGCATTTATCCCTATTGATTAACTTTACCTCAAATGCATTGTACCCTGTGAACTAAAATTTTCCTCGTTTTAATCAGAGAATCTTTAGAGAAACAATATTTGGAAGAAAAAACTTGTAGACAAAGATTGACAGCTGCAATGTTGGTCTGGGTGACCCTTTGAAATCAGTTGGGAGGGATAGACCAACACTGGCCTTTTTAATGAATGCTACAGTTCCAGGGAAACAATTTAGTCTTTTAATTTCCTTCATCACCAGTTGATTAAAGGAAATAGTTTCAGAGAAACCATTTACTCTCCAGATTAAACAAGGAAGCAAGGAAATTTTCTTTTTCCCCTGTTTTTGTGAACTTATCTAAGGTATTTGTTTAGTAGACCCCTTCGAACTGCACAATGCTTTCCTTGTTGACTAGTTTCCATCAACAGCAACAATTAGCATTGGTTTCCTAGGCAACCACTCTGTACCCTACTGAGAAAAACCTTTTCTTGACAGGAGCATTCTGTCTAATATTGTTTTGTTTGCTTTCTTGCACAAATATAGGATAGGCTTGTCATTTCTTTTAACACAGTGCTATTATTCCTGTTATACTTCATTGCAGAAATATTTCCTGACTTTTATAGTCTGTGTGGTTGAATTTATGTCTCTTCTCCGTTAACTGAAAGAAACCAAAAAATATGTTCTCAGGCATATGCCAACTTACTTGGATTTTTTTTTTCTTTATTTGTACACAGTATAATTGGTGAGCCTTTGCATGTTCAAGTAATCACAGCTGGTCCTATTGAAAACCCAACATACACCTTCAGAATCAAACTTCTTGTATACCAGGAATGTCATATGGCTCAGAAGCAAGTTGGAGTTTTCAGTGTCACTGAGATTTCAACTCCATTGGTTTTGTTACACATTATCCAAGCAATATTGATAGATTAAGATAAACTAAAAATATGTGCTAATAATCAGGCCTGATACTCTTAAATTAAAATTTCTGATATGATGATACTGTGACCAGAAGAGCATAGCAATGCTGTAGTATGAATCAGAATCATTGAAAACTGAGAGGGCTGTAATGATTATAAATGCTGAATTGTGTGGTATTATAGTAGTAAAATTTACTTTCTCATTTTAGTTTAAAAAATAAGTTGTATAAGCCTGATAAATTGTCTGTTAGGCAGTGTTCCAACATTCAGGCCAGGAAGTACTCACTGGGAAAAATGACAGAATCATCTCAGTGTATGACAAAAACTTTTAAGTCTTTACTGACATTTTGTCAATCAAATGATAATCATAGACTTAGATGGAAACAAAACAGCAAGAGTGATTAAAACAGTATTATGCAATTTAAATAAGCACTTGATATATATTTTTCAATTGTCACAACACATTAAAAAATGACTACCACTTTTATTCTCCTTTACTGAGGGGGAATCTGAAGGTAAGAAATAATTGTTCCTATCTTATGCTAATAAGAGATAAAGGCAGAATTTGCTTCCAGGTTTTCAGACACCAAAACCGACTATTATGTAATATATTTGTACAGCACTGAAATAAATTAGAATGCTATCCAAATAAGACAGTAAGTTGTCATTATTCATTATTTTGCTAGTTTCCCCACATAAAAAATGTATTATTGTGTGGATTAAATAATATTGACAAGAAATAAAAGTGCCTAGTGTAACGACTTCCTTAATAACCTTGTATCTCAGTATGATGTTTATTCATTGCTTAGGTAAAGTGTAAGTATAATAGCTTAGCATGATACCTGTTGTGTAGGTTTCTGTGGGTGAACACATGTCTCAGTTTGTTTCTTATACCTCTCACCTTCTATATATGCTTCCACCACTATATTTCTCCAATACAAAGAAAAAGTATTATTTCTTACCAGATTTCAGTGTATTTACTGAGGACTGCTTGATATTCCTTTCTGAATACTGTTTCTATCTCTGTTGCCCAGAATAAGTTTTTAAGACAAACTTTACTTTTTATCTGTAGATGTTTAGCTATGTAGCTGTGTTGTTATCACCTCTCCCCAGAGTTATATTTTTAAATCTTTTCTTTTGTATCAGCTCAAAATTAATTATATTTTTTAGATATTGTGAGATGAATTATTTTTAAAAAGTTGCTTTTTTTTTTATATATCTTTTTATATTTATAGAGAGTAATTATTTTATCTTCAGTGCATATTTATTTCTATTTTACTTTTGACAGAGAGAGCAACAGAGACAGAGACAGCTAGAGAACCGAACTGTGGGAACTCCTCAGTTCAGCATGTGGGTCCTGCCTGGGCTGGAGCCGGGATTCGATCCTCGGTCCTCGTGGCCTCAAAGCGAGCGCTCAACCCGCTGAGCCGTCCCGACTTTCCCCAAAAGTTGCTTTTGATGTTTTCTTTCCAACCAATTTGTAGGCATTTCACTTATCAGATTATTTCCAAGTTGTCAATCATTTTACTTAATAGCCGTGATGTGAATTTACAGCCATGTCATGAGGTGACTTTGTATTATTTATAGAAACTGTGTCATTACCATAAGATAACTACTGATAAAATAATAACAAGTTAATATTCAAATACGAGTTATAAGGTTCTCACTACATTGAGAAAACTACTGTTAATTACATTGCAATTACATTAATAAAAGAGAGAATAAAATATATATCACCCACACTCTTTACCTAAGACATTTTTTAATATAAACTAGAAATATCCACTTCCAGAAAAATTTAGATGCTCAAAACGAAGATAATTGAGCCTTTAAAAATTTTAATTTACAGTATGAAGTACCATGTTTTCAGCTGTGAAGATCAATGTTAACTTTCAAATATGTTTAATGAATAAAATTTTCCCAATTTATGTATAATCTAAATTCATCTATAATCTTCTGAACAACTAGGTCCTATTCATAATTTTGCACATATAATGTTTGGAACAAAAATAACATACAATGGAGTCGAAAGGAGGAAAAGGAATAAGGAAGTAGAAAAAAGTAAGCAATGAAAAATTAAAATGTAGTCTTAATATTTTAGCTCAAAAATAATTTTTCATGTTGCTAATTGTCCCCACGAGCAGATAGGGGCTATCATGCCTTTTGGAGCACTGGCAAGAATATAGTCCAGAATCAAAATTTACTGGTAGGAAGATAGAACGAATAGTAGCCAAGGACCTACACAACCAGAAAAGTAGGTCTGAAGCCAGAAGATAAATAAAGACAGTATTTACTTCTCCCTCACTTTGTCTAGGATAAAACAAACAAACAAACAAACAAACAAAAAACGAAACAAAATACTGTCCCTGGCATTAGTATAGATAATTGCGAATTAACTGCATTATATGATGTTCATAATAATGCCAGCTTATTTGGGCTGGGTCCTTAGTGCATGTCACTGTTGTTCTTTTTTTTAAGTAAAAATACTAAGGTGGAAGACCCAGGAAAATGTATGACTGGGAAAAATAAAAACACCTTGGTGAAGAACTATTTGGAAATCTTTTTATTTGAGTTTCTTGATGTGCCAGACCCATTACCGGTATATAAAGATGTAATTGAATTCCCACAAATACCCTGTGAGACAAGTAATATTATTAATTTCATTTTATGGGTAAAGCATTGAAACCCCATGAATTTGAGTAAATTTCTTAGGATAAAATAACTAGAAAGCAGTGTTGGAGTTTGTACCCACATTTCTCTGAATTAAAGTCCAGGTGTCTTCCTCGAATGTACATCACGAAAGACAGTAATCTCCTAGATAAGTAGAAAGATATGATGGATACATGGTTGGATGTTATTTAATAGATATTTGTAGAATGAATGAAGGAATTACATATGTTAGATAACCACACACACATCATAACTCTTAAGTGTTCATTTTCATATGTCTGTTTTTGTGACTTTCTTCGTCTTGAGCTTGTTTGGCATGTTTACCAGTAATTGTGCCTGAACTTGACCCAGACCTGGTGTGAATTTGCACCTGTCCCAGAAGCTAAGCTTACCCAGGAGATCTGCTGATTAGGCCTCGCTTGGGAGGAGGCCGTTTCTCCTTCGGGGAAGCTGCCATCTTTATGCTGATAACAGTGCTTGCTTAGATTTTAAATTGACTGGATCAGCTAAAACCCCCAAAACAATCCTATGCTCATGCTTTTTTTAAATTCACAGTGAAATTAATATTAGACACTGTGTTATTTCCTATTTGAAAAGTTTTAACATATTTTTTCCCAAAATATTGAAGATACTATGTCATTATCTTGGCTCCCACACAGCCTGCTTGATTATTCTAAATTAGCATTCCTTAAAATCAATTAAATTATTTTATTATTATTATTATTATTATTAAATTTTTTAAAGAAAAAAATGATTACCAGTAATGTTTCATAAACTTATTCAACTGTGAAATTCAAACACATTTATCAATTCATTTTCTCTGAAACAACAAAATCAATAAAATTCAAATGCCTTATGACTGCCCATCTCAAATAAATTATATCATTCTGCTGAAACTGAGCTATCACTCACAAGAAATGTAGTGCTGGCTGGGACCTTGCATTTCATTTGAATTGGACATGTTCCTACTAACTCTGGAGATAAGTAATCAATTTTCACTCACTTGTCTCTATTGAGAATATTTTGAGAGTCTGTTTATGCAGTGCACCACAATGTCATTTGGCCTATATTTGTTGAATGCATTGTTATTGTATTAATTTCATCTCTATTCTCTTCTAGTTAACCCATAATAGAAAAGATATAAATTAATTCTCCATGGTGTCAGAATTATTCTAAATACAATCCCAAACAAATACCTGAAATATTAAAGTGTTGCTCTGTTATAATTTGTTCATATAAACTAATAGATATTTTTATTGACTTATTTTCCCCATTTAAATTTAAATTCTTAAGTACTCTAAGACCCTGGAAAAATTCATCAATAAGTACACAAAAACCTGGGACCCGTATTTAAAAGATATGTTTCTAAAATGAATCAAAAACAAGAATATAGTAAATAGTAAATGGGTCTTAAGTTAATAAATATTGTATGAAGCAAGGATTGTTTATAAATTTGTGTAAATATCATGACCAAAATCGTCCATGTTAATTTTTCGACGCTTTAAAAAAATTGTGTGAAGCATCCAATCTGGGTAAAGATTAGCAAGAGGAGTTTTAAGAATTGCAACAAGGAGGAAAGCTGGGATGGCTCAGTGGGATAAGCACTCACTCATGTTGCATCCCCAGGGACTGAAGATCAAATCCTGGCCCTGGCCCATGAGGACCCATATATGCTGAACTGGGCTTTGCTTCCCATGAAGGAGCCCCCCAGTTCAGTTGTTGCCCCCCCAGTTTGGCCCCTGGCTTGAGGAGGTATGCCTCCCATGCAGGAGGCCCCCAACTCGGCCCCTGCCTCACACAGCCCCCTCCCACCTGTGTGGAACAAAACCAGATGGAAAACTGATGATGTACAACTATGGGCCCTCCCCCTTCTCTCTGGCTCTATCTCTGTCAAAAACAATAAACCTTTTTTTTTTTTAATTGTCTTTAACAGAGAGACAGAGACAGAGAGAAGGCGGAGGGCCCAGAACAGTCTCCATAGTTGCACATCACTGGTGTTTCCACATAGTTTCATTCCACAGGTGGACGTGGGGCTGCACAGGGCAGGAATTGGGCTGGAATATCATCCTGGTGAGAACTGAACTGGGAGCACTCCCCAGTTCAGCATATGGGTCTGCACGGTCCAGGCCCAGGATTCGATCCTTGGTCCCCGGGGCTGCAAAATAAGCGCTTAACCCACTGAGCAATCCCGGCTTCCCCAATAAACCTTTAAAAAAAATTTTTTTTTTCAAGAATTGCAACAAGGACAAGGAGAGAGTCCATGACTTGGGAAATTTTATATAGCGTAGGGAGATAAGGCATGTGCACAGGACAGTTCCATGCAAGATGTACTAAGTGCCATAGGCAACACTAAATTTTGTATACATTGCAACAGGGAAATGCAGGAACAATCCAGAAGACACACAGCTTCTACATATGTCCCAACTTCTGTAGTGCTTATTCCACCTCCATTCCACCCAATTTTCCATAAAACACTGGGCAACTCAAAGTGCTAAAAATCACTCTATTGATTTTTAAATGTCTGAATTTCATTGAAAATTAATATGTGCAAGTGAGATAAATTATCTATTACAATATCTAACATGATCTGCAAGATATATAGGTAGGATATAAGTGGGAGAGGGGACAAGGGAAGAAGGGAGGAATGGAAGGGAAAAGAGACTGACTCAAAATATAATGAGGAATAATACTGTGTACTTTAAAATAGACGAGCAGGTCTGATAGTGAATACAAGGGCTATCTGGGAAAAATCCAGCCATAAATGCCTCTATTTTTCTTATTACGTATGTGGCTGGATACTTTCCGACAGCTCTTGTATGTTTCCTTGGTTCACAACTTTATAAGCTTTTAAAATTAAAATAAATTCTGTCCAAGTCGATTGCTCATCCCAAAAGTCTGGTCTTAAGAACTATACTCTCTCACGGGGAAGCCGGGATGGCTCAGTGAGTTAAGTGCTCACTTTGCAGCGCCGGGGACCGGGGATCGAATCCCGGCCCTGGCCCGTGCGGAACCATATGCTGAATTGGGAGCTCCCCCAGTTCAGTTCTCTCTCTGTCTCTGTATCTGTATCTCTCCCTCTCTCTCTCTGTCAAAAAAAAAAAAAAAGAACTATACTCTCTGCCATCCTGAGTGGGGTTGAGGTAGGCTTTCCAGAGGAGGTTTAATCTACAGGAACCAGGTAAAAACAGGCAGATTTCCTCCATCCTGTTTGTGAATGGGCAAATTTCGAGCATGAGCCATGATAAAATTTCAATGTAATATGTATTCTAAAATCTTAACTAAAAGTATCAGAACAAAACCCACACCCCACCCACCCTATTCAGTACAACTTGTTTCTATTTTAAGCTGTAAGTGGGCTTATTTCCTAGTATGTTAGATGTTTTTATATGAAGATAATGAAAGGTTAAATTCTGTAGAATTTATTTCTAATCTAGAATGTATTTTAATCTCAAAGGGCTTCTTTCATTTTTAGTTGATATGTGGAACATTATATCTTGAATATTTTTATGACTAGTTACAGAAAATTAGCACTGATATGCTCCAGTGGATGCCATTGCAGGCCAAAAACTAGTTATCTGGCATCTCACAGACTGATCATTTTACTGATGAATCCCCTTCCCATTTTTAATGAAACTATTGCCTGAGTGAGTATATATCATATGGCCTTAAAGATCTTTAAAACATCTGCTATCTAGAAAAGTAGTCGCTCTTTAGAAAGAGACCATCTGATATATCATTTCCACGTATCTCATTCAAACTTTTATCTTCTCAGGTTTTTCTGAATTAGTCTTGCTTATACTGATCCTGGATAATGCTGTTTAATCACAAATTCACATTTTGAGGCATCTTCTTTAGGTTTTTCAGTCATGATATTTCTTGAAATCAACATAGAAACATATTGTAATGACACTTTTCTAGAAAACTGTAACATTTTAAGTTAAATCCAAAATAAATCCTCTCTTCTTCGAATTTTTTACTAGGTACAAAAAATTAAATTGTTTCTGTTTATATAAATATATTTAAAAAAATAAACTGCCACACACAAATTATTTGTTCTTTTATTCTAAGTTTATTTTACTAAGAATATGATTTATTTTATTATCTCTTTTTTTCCTTTCTCTTTTCTTTTTTGGTTATAATATGTTTGTATTTTGTAACTTAATAAATTCTATTGTACTACTGTACAATTCTATAGTACAATAAATTCTATTGTACTATATTTTGGGGTGGTGGAAACAGAGGATATTAAATTCTAATCAACAATATTGTTTGATTACTTTCCCCTTTACTACCTGAGTTGGACATCTCATAAATTTATTTTCTTTTGTTACTATGTATTACAGAGGAGGTGTCTGCAAGGATAGTTCAAGTAGTCACGGCTGAGGCTGTAGCAGTCCTGAAAGGTGAACAAGAGAAAGAAGCTCAGCATAAAGATCAGCCTACAACTCTGCCTTTAGGTAAATGAGAAAGAACCTCAGATCAGGGGCCGTGTCTGCTGCACCTTGATCACAGGATCAAGTCTTCATGTTCAAAATAGGCTTATTTTGTATTTTGTCCTTATGTATAACGTTCATCAGACACCTCTGTTGGGATCCACTGGGACCCATTAATATTTTCATCTTTCTCAACACGTTCACTGTGGGATTTGGGTAGTCTTTAGGGTGATAAGCTTATAGTTAGACTGTGCCCCCAAATTCCCTTAAATTTTTATTTCTAGACTGCACGAGATAGTTATTGAAAAATAAAGCCAATGCTTTCTGATGTTATGCCCCCACTCAGAAGGAAGATGTACTAATACTTTAATTAGAGATGACTGTTTTCCTTTGTGGGTTTTGGTGAATGATTGTCTATACTATAGTCCTGTTTGAGTCTCCCTGAACAAGCTACATAAAACCTATAGTCCGAGCTTTGTTACAATCATCAGTGACTGTGTCCCATATAAGGTACTGGTCTTCACTTGGTTCATTTAAGGACACTGAGACAGCCTTGCTCTCTCCCTTGGTCACAAATCAAATGCCCTCCAGTGCCAAACAGACAGTGTAATGATGCTTGCCAAGAAATACACTCTCAGCCAAGAGCTTGCTGCCCTACTGATGATAGATAGATGATGATAGATGATAGATAGAGAGATAGAGTCAGATACATCGATAGATGGATGTATGTATGTATGAATGGATGGATAGGTGATAGATCAATTGATAGATAGCTAGAAGATGATTATAGATAGGTGATAGATAGATAGATAGATAGATAGATAGATAGATAGATAGATGAATAAATGAATAGATAGATTGATGGATATAGATATTATGAGGGCTGTCAAAAAAGTATCCAACCATGTAATAAGAAAAATAGAGGCATTTATGACTGGATTTTTTTCAGGTAGCCCTTGTATATACATGTGGAGGCACAAAAAAGGAAGCTCTCTTAGGTTCAATGTGTATGTTTATTTCATAAGTACATAAAAGTAATCCATAGAAAGGTATGGCTTTTAAAGCCTAGAAATAGTACATATTCTTTTTTCTCTCTTATAGTCTAATGTATCATTAATATTTGATTTTCTGATCAGTACTCCTCCATTGTTTATTAAAATTAAGCCATAAAAAAGTTCTGCTTTTCCAGAATAATAATTTAAAATACCCTCATTATTTTCAATAAATTTTTTTCAAGTATTATTTTTCTCTTAAAACAGAGAGGGAGAAAAATATCTAAAACATTAACCTTTTGTCTGTGATTCACTTCTATTCTATGAAATAAAAGAGAACCCCACTTCTATTTTTTTTAATTTGAAACTTAAAATATGGCATGTAGAAGTCCAGAGGGTCAAGGTAGGAAAGAGTCTCCTGCCATCCAAAAGCTGCCTCTATTAACTGCTTCATGAAATAAAAACTCACATAATCTTTAAAACAGATTTTACCACTGACCTTGATTGATAAATATTTCCTTTTGAAATACTTTACTTTCATATGAGTGATCATAAAGTATCTTTTTTTTTTTAAGATTTATTTATTATTTTGACAGAGAGAGAGAGATACAGAGTCAGAGACAGAGAGAAGGGGAAGGCCCAGAACAGTCTCCATAGTTGCACATCATTGGCTTTTTTACATAGTTTCATTCCACAGGTGGGCGGGGCTACAGATGGCAGGAACTGGGCCGGGGTCTCGCCCCGGTGAGAACTGATTTGGGGGCACTCCCCAGTTCAGCATATGGGTCCACACGGGCCAGGGCTGGGATTCGGTCCCTGGGGCTGCAAAGTGAGCGCCTAAGCCACTGAGCCATCCCGGCTTCCCCATAAAGTATCTTGAAAAGAAAAACTTAGAGTTAATTGTGAATGAATTACATCTTTCAGAACCTTTCTCTTTGGTCCTTCTTCCCATGTAATGCCAAGGTCAGACAGTGACTCAGCTCCACTTGTACATGGTTTCTGTCTAAAGGTTGCCTCAGGCTGTGGCAGCTTCATTTTTCCAAGAGTACATACAGAAGATGGGTTTTGACATTAGACTTGGTGGACAAATGTTTAAAAAATACATTATCTAAAATAACTCTGAATGATCAAAGTAACATTTATTTCCAGATCAAGAAGTTGAATAATAGAGTACTAATATTTTTTCAGTCCATCAAGCCATATCCGAAGTAAAATTTCTGCCTCTTGAGTGTTTGAATACAGTAGACTGGGACCAGAATGAAATAATTCATTAATTGAACAAGCAGACACAAATTAATGGGATTAATGATAGAATTTTAGCAGTCATCTCTAATTCATTTTTGTAGTAAAGACAAAATGATTTTATTTTTTTAATATTAAACACTCTTCTTTCTTTTTAGGTTTTCAAAAATATGTGAATCAGGTAATAGAGCTAAAAATAAGACAAGTACAACCTGCTTTTGAATCTTTCCCTGAATTTCATAGAGAGGACTTTTTACAGATGGCAAAATGGCCTACACATTTACTGACCTATTAGGATTAATTGTGGTATCTCCTTTTTTTCATTGTTTGATTCTTAGCAGTTGAAGAGACGGCTAATCTGCCTCCCTCTCCACCCCCATCACCAGCCTCAGAACAGACTGTCACAGTGGAAGAAGGTAAGAGCTATTGAACTTTGTGAGGTTTGCCTTCTGGTTAAGGGTAAAGAAATATTGATCCATAAACGTTCTTCAGTGTGGGTTAGGATGGGACCCAGCTTGGGATCTGTCTGTTTCAAATAGTCAAGAAGAAACCAAGACTTTAAATAAGTGTATAATCATTTATCTATATAAAGTCAGAAGTAGTGGAATATGGTAAAAAAAAAAAAAAGGAAAAATCTGCTTGATCAAAGAAAAGATAACTTTGTGTTTAAATTGCTAGAGTAATTATAGAGCACCAGCTTAATGTAGAATGTTTTGACAGAGAAGATAAAATTCTATTTTATGATTGACTAGACCAAAACAAATGTATTGATGAAGTCAACACTTTGGAAGTGTTGTCAGGAATTGTCTCTATTTTGTTGAATATTGTATTGCCAAGGCCTTCTCCAGGAGCTGGCCCATAGCAGACTCTCAAGAAATATTAATGAATAAATGAAGAAGTTAATGAATCTGATATTGAGAGCAAGGAACTGGAAGCTGAGATCATGGCTTCTTTCCTACTGAGACTTGTTATTGCACATGAATCTATTAATGCATTTATTCAATATGCAGCACCATGTCAGCTTTTCAGTTCTCCTTGATAAAACAAAGAGATCCCTTTGAAGAATATTCATTCAGAATCTGAGATGAATGGGACTATTTAAAAGCAAACTAGTATTGGTTTTCTGTCTCACATCAGTTAACTTTTGTGTATTGTTTGAGTTACAGGAAAGGCAAAGGAGAGCTACAGCTCATTTGTTATTTTAATATAATTTTGATTTCATATACTAAAAGCAGAATTTTAATACTATTCCATTTTGTTCACTTAGTTCCTCACTTATTTTTCTTTTTGCTGTCCCTTTCAGAGGTCACTTTATTGTTTTAAAAATTGAATAACATCATAAAATACTGTCTTTTTATAATTTGTAGTAAGGTTCATTTAAAATATTCTTTGATTTCCTAGATACAGATTTTTCTAAATTACTGAACTATAAATGATCAATAAATATAACTTATTTTTATCACAGGTTTATAAACCAAAACTTTAAGCTGCGGTTTTCTTTCATAAATTGAGGGCCTTTTTAAAAAATTTACTGTGTGAAATAATGCTAAACAAACTAAATTATTCTGATAAATACAAAAAAATTTGGTGACTGTGATCAGGGTATATAATCAATGAGTGTCATAACAGTCACTGATTAGTAACTCTGTGAAAAGTGTGATTTAATCTTTTAATTCATAGATTTGAACAATTATTTTTGCCTGCGTTCTTCCATTCATGTGGTATATAAGGTATTCATGGAGCACATACAATGAGCACTCTTAAAATTCTGGGTATACAGTTGTGAACAAAATAGGCATGATCCCTATTTGTAAGGAGCACACAGTCTAGTGGAGCACAAAAATCCAATAAATAAGCTTACATATACTTTCTAATTGGATTAGCACTAGAAAAGGAAAGAACAGAGAGCTTTAAGTTAGAGAAATGGAGATCTTATTTTATTTGATGGTGAGGGGACAGTTAAGAAGCTGAGCCTAGACTTGAGGAAGTGTCAGCCACTCAGAGGGGAGGAGGAAAGGAGCATTTGAGACAAAGGATGTGTGAAGGCAGTTAGATGCGAAGAGTACATTCTAGGAGTTGCAGAAGTCTTATGGCTAATGGGTAGTGAGAAAGGGGTAGAATAGTGAAGAATGTGAGAGTAAGCAGCAGCCCCCTGGATCCAGGGGCCTGGGTTTCACTCCAAATACAGTAGAAAGAGATACATGACAACTGTACTTCCCTCGGGTAATTGAAGATGTTGCCGAGCTCCTACTGAAAGCCTTTCAAGCATCAGAGAATTCTCTTAACCCACAGAAGGATATGATATTGACTCCAAAGTCAACCAGAGGTAGGCTGACCAGACATACTATTGTAAATGGCACAGAAATCAGCAGTATGAATACTGTCTCATTTCAGACAATATGTATGGTCAGCCTACTGACACCTTGAATTTAGCCCAGTGAGATGAGGCTGACCATAGGTACTGTTTGAAATGGAATAGTAGTTGTTTTCTGTTTCATCTAAAACAGTATGTTTGATCAGCCTAATCAGAGGTCATGTGTGATTTACTCTTCTTACCCTTCTTACATGGGAGTTGGAGCAGAAAGGGCACTAGGGTCCTCACTCACCTGGGAACTCACCCAGTCTGCTTTTCAGAGAGTGATGTAAAGGACATGATGAAAATATAAGTGAAATGTAGAATCACTTTTACATTTTGGTAACTTAGGTGTCACTTTTCAGAGTAACCTTTTCTTATATTTCAAGATTGCTTTTCGAAGGCTGTTTCAGTACAAGTGAAGAAAATGTCAACTTACAACTTCCTGTTGAAAGCAATTCAAAAATATTTTATTCTTAACATTCTTCAAACCAAACTTGTATTTTTATTGAATGTTTTTTTTAAGCAGTAAACAATATGGAGGCCTAATTGTTTGCTTTTAAAAGGGCAACTAATTTTTTTGAGTAATATAAAAAAGTATATATTTTACATATTCTATCTCCTTAATTGAAAAGGCCATGTGAAAATCACTTCTCGGCCTTTTGGCTAAGATCCAGTATGAAAGACCAAATAATATTCTTACCTTAAATATGTGGAAGATAGGCAGTCTAGACAGTTAAGTATGCATAACATTTTTTTAAGTTCATTTTATCAGAAAATAAATTAGTAAACAGTAACAAGATATGATTCAACTCTTCAGTTTTTCAAACAACTGATTTGTAAAGACCCAGCCAAAATTCCAGTCATGTATTGCTCATAGCAGCTCCCTTGAAAAGGAACTGGAGGGTTTTTTCATCTAGAGATTTTTTTTTACCCTCCTTGACACACCCTCAAACCAACCAAAAGTACTGTGACTGCGGAAGCCCAATCCTGTTGTACAAATATAACAGCTCTTGGATTAAATGGTGTGGTTCAATGGCTTTGAGAATATGCTTACTTTTTATTAATTATCAAACATTTTAAAAGCTGTTTATTCCCAACAGAGACACACGAAAGCTTCCACTAAAAATAATGTAAGATGTTAATGATTGTCATTTATAAATATTTTATGATAATCTATGTAATGCTAATAACTCCCTGAATATGTGCTTATTCTAGGAAACATTTAAAGGGATTTTGATGAAAATCTTAAGCAAGTAGCACACTTAGAAAGGAAACCCACATACAGTAAACTAATACTGTACTGATTATGATATTTTCACATTAATCTGCTTTTTTTTTTGTGGCCTAACTATAATAGTTGCCATTTGGACTGAACTGTTAGAATTCGGATGCCCATGTAAGAACGAAGGAATTATCAAAAACAGAACCAAGAATGTTTCTGCCCTCTTAGGTTTGCTCCAGAATTCTAGGGTGGTTTTCCTGTGTCGGTGATGTCTAATATTATAATTGCTCATCTGAAAGCAATTTTCCCTCCATATCATTCTGGGGCAGCCAACCCAGTTGACAAATTGAGGCAGTCTCAGTCAAAAGCTTACAGAATAGGAAGGGCTTAGAGATGGCAAAGAACAATGTGAGCGGTGCCAGGCTCCTTCAGCCATTGGTTGGGGACAGAAGATATGATGCCAAGACAGACAAAAATCACTGAGTCACAGCTGCCCCATGAGACTCAGTCTCTCATAAAAGTGACTACTCATTTGTTCCAAAGGGGGTTTACATACCAAACTTGGGTTTTACATGGCAAAACTTATTTTAGCCCCATATAAAATTTCAAATGCTTAAAAAAAAAAAAAGGTTTATACGAAAGCAAATTAGGAAAATATTTCTCCACTGGAATCAGGTGAACTTCATTGTTGAAGTTTATCATTAGTGAAAAAGGGCTATGTAAACCTCCAAGGTTTATAAGGCCACTCTCTTCTTTCACGTATCACATTGTTAAATGAAATGGAATATTTTGTGGCAAAAGAAGTGTGCTCCAATGCATATGTACTTATAATAAAAGGAAGCATTCAATCCTGACTTTAAACATCAAAATTAACTATTATAAAATGAATTTACTTTTTGATAAATCTCTCAAGACTAGCTTTGATGGGTCAAATGAAAAGAAAGAGCAGAGCTACATGATAATGTACCTGAGTTATGTTGAGAGATGCTGACATGTATGCAGTCTAGCATTGTGCTTGGCACGTTTTCAGATATCTTCTTGGTTAGTCCTCCCAGCAACCCACGGAGATAGATAACAATTTACTTCTACTTCTTGCCCAGGAAGTCATGGCTAGTTTATGGCTTACCCAGAATTCATATACATATCTAAGTCTCTGCAACCATAGCCCCACTACATCCCTAATGTTGTCTTGTATCTGGGTTCTTAAGGTGGTACTACAAAATTGAAGTGACCTCCTAATGATAGTTTTTGTTTGTTTGTTTTTGTTACAAGCTACTGGACTAATTTTTTTTTCTTTTCAAATCACTCCCAAATAAATAATTTATTTGCTCATAATTATTATGTGTCCCACCTTCATCAGTTATTAACCAAGAGCACCTGATCCACATGATTTCATAGTGAATGAGAACCTATATTCTTCTATCATTGTCATTGGCACCAAGTGCACTGTTTGGACTTAGCTGGCCATGGTCCTCTAAGCACCACTTCCCTAGCGCATGATGGGACTTTTGAAGTAGATGGACTTCAGGCTCTTGGGGCCTAAATAGAGATTTAGAGCTCATATAGCTCATAGAGCCAAGAGAAGACGGGACTTTAACAGACACTGTTTCTGTACTTTCCTGTGCTCAGGTCCCGACGACTTCTATAGAGAAGCCACTTTCTCTGATTAGCGTCATTGTTTTCAGAAGAGAAAACACTGTTTCTCTGAAAGGTTAGAGATCTGAGGCAAGACTCTGGGTTGTTTTCACATTTTGGCACTTTCAAAAAGAGCAGCAGCGACAAAGGTCAAAATCTTCAAAAGCTTAGAACATCCAAGGAGTAGTGCCTTTAAGCTACCAGCTCTCGGCTTTAAATATTTTAGTTTTATATGGTGATGGGCTCTGCTTCCCAGAAAATAGTGTTGAAAAGCAGAAAGGTGAATATGCTATTTTCTTTTATTGATTGTCCTTACAATATGCTCAACATGTTAGAAGTTTTAGAGGTAACTTGCATATGTGGGGAGTTTATAGCCTTGGAATGTCACTGGAGGAAATATGAATGGCTGGAACACGTGACAAGTCCAGGACTTATGATTCAGCCAGTTATCTGCTCAGCCGAGAAATCGTGCCGAGTTGAACTAAGAATATCAAATATAATTTTAGGCTTCTGCTATCCCATGATATAATAAGCTTCGTGGCTGAGAAAGTTCTGAGCACCCACCCAGACACAACTTCCATGGAACAATCAGTAAATACTATGCTCAAAAGATTAAAAGTATTCTCTCAACCAAATTTATTTTAGTATCCTTATGATTTCAGATTTATGTCCAGCTGTCAGCACTTGGTTGCTGAAAATAAGTTATTGCCTTAAAAACAAGGTGCATTTTCAAAAATTAATGCGATAAATCTGTCTGCTTAAATTTTTATAGGATAAATACTATACAAAGGTTTTTATTATGGAGAGTTATGAAATTTTTTTCTGTATAAGTAAATACTGATTAGCAAATTTATGAATCTGATATGATGTAGCATCTGCACTGTAACAGATATTGTTCATTGCCATCATCCTTGATGCTCATTAAAATATACAAGAATCCAAATGTGAAGCAGACTGATCTACACTTGTGTATCCAAGGAAATCAATTTAAATAGTACTGATGTCTAAGCCAAAACAGAGGAAAGTCCATAAATGAGAGCAGTTCCTTTAACATTTCAATGAGAAATATGTAATGAGGGGATTGAAATATAAAAACAACCAAGAGCCAGTAAATGAAATTAAATAAAGTCTTTGTGAATCTGAAGTCTTCTCTGTAGAAATTTGCAGTTAATTGTACCTCTGTTGAGCTTTAAGATGGGAAGCAAAACAGAAGAAAATGAGTTTATGTTACTAGGGACTTTCTTAATACTCTATACTATACTTTCAGGTTCCTGTAAGTGAGAACCAGTCAGTGCTTAAAACAATGCCCCTTAGCCTAAGAGTTAGCATCCAAAGAAAGAGGAATGTGGTACTTTTCTTAGCAAGCTGGGGGTGTGGGTTGGGGGGTGGGGGAGGTGGGGGTAATGCGTTATAGATATTTCTTAACAAAATTGAAATTAAACATTACTTTCTGGTTAAAGTCATTAACTAAAAATTAACCAAAATGCTAACTGTGTGTGAGCATCCTAGATAATGGTGACTGCTTCCAACAGGACTGTTTTCCCTCATAATCATATAGGCATCAGATTTTAACAGACTTCTTGTTTTTTAACCTGTAAATATATTGATATGAGCATAAGAAGAATTCATCTACTTGAAAGAATTTTTTCCATATACATTTGTTTTCTAATGCTTTGTTTCTATACCAGTTCTCCCTTGGTTATTCTGACCTGTTTGAGAGGAATGTATAGATGTCTGTTATGCAGTAGGGGTGTCAGTGTGTTTGGTTTATGTGGATCAATGGCAAGATTACTTAGGTATAGTTTAAATTCACTGTCTCCCATCCTCCATCAGCTTGGTCTTGCTAATTCTGCATCCCGCTGTGCTGCTTCTGTGGCCCTTTGTGTCCTTGTGCAGGTGTTGTCTCTGTCTGATCTTGTGTCTGTCTTGTCCAGTTATCCCTGCAGTTTCTTCCTGTGTGTGTCTGTTTGTAGATGAAGGGGCTGAGGATCAAGTGGGTCCTCTACACAGATTCCCCAGCCATGAACCTGCCACCAGTGGGGAGAGGCGTAGACTCCTAGCTCCCTCCATCTCGGTGTCTGTGCCTGATGATGACCCTTGCAATTCCGATGAGGAGTACTATGAGCATCCTTTGTTCAGCTCACAATGGACTACCTCTAGTGTGCTCCCCAGTGTCCCAGCGCAGAGTGCAGAGGCCCACTTAGGCCAGGAGAAAGGTGAACCCAGCATGGTCCCCTTTTGCGCCTCCTCCCCAGCCTGTAGCTTTGACCACATGCATCATACTCCGTGTACTTTCATGTGTGGGGTGAGAGGAACAGCAGCCTGTTTTTTCCATATGAAAGTGAAGTCCCTATATAGCTTATATCCATCTAAATGCCTCAGCAATTTATATAAAAGAAGCATGTATGAATGTCTTTTCTATATTGTGCCTTCTGAAAAGGAATCATAAAAAGAGGGATGTGTAGGGGAAGGAACCAGAAAAGGTTTAATTAAAGTATGACTTCTTTCTGCTCCCTGCAGAGAAATCACTTGGGGAAGAATATATTCTCATGCAAATGAAAGAAGATGACCCTAAATATAATTTCTTCCTCCTTGAATATAAAATATTACTAGGGCCAGACATACGTAGAATTAGCCTTCTTTTTAGTGCTGTGTTAATATGATAGCTCTTTAAAAGAGAGCGATTGAAGAATCTGGTTTGGGCAGAATAAATGTACTTCTCCAATTCATTTAATTGTATATGGAAAATGTATAGGTTCCTCCAGGTGACTAATTCCTGGCCCACATCAATAGAACGGGGCTAAAGTGAAGGAAACAATCCAAAGCCTTTGTCATTCCATCTTTAGGAAGATGGGAGGCCCAAGAATACATCTAATTGGCTATGGTGTGGATAAAATAAGTGAACGATGGGCTGCAATATATTTCATTCTAACTAAGTAGTTTTGTAAAACAAAACAAAAAGAGAGCGCTAAACAATTTTTGCTTAGGTGAAGAGATTATTTTCAGTAGACAAAAATAACTTGTTTAAGTAGAGTTTATGTGGGACAATACTTAATGTAAGGTAAATAGTTTCAAGGCCATGGGGAATAAGTGCACCAACTATGTTCATGATAAACTCCTTCCAGGGTCTTCTGGAAACCAAATAGCATTAATGACTCAAGCACTCTGATGGATAAAGAGAACTTATATTGAGTGAAACTAAGTTATTCTAATGGTATAAACTTAAAGCAACTAAGAAAAAGCATGAATTTCTGAATAAGGAACAGGTATAGTGGAAATAACCTGATCTATACAAAATGATAAAAAGGAAGGCTAGAAAAGTAACATGGGTTTGGAAAACGTGTAAATTAACTTGAGATATCATCGAATAAAGTGACATGAGTAAAGCAACTATATTAAAAGTCTTTTAGCTGTAATCAAAATCTTTAATTTTGTGGCATTGTAAAAATTGCCTTATAAATTCAAATCAGAATTTTTGAATTACGTACATAGCTAAATTACAAATGAAAGTGTCGGAGTGCTAAATGTGAAGAAATAGATGAAGTAGTTCTCTTCCCTCTCATCCCCAAATGTTTTAATATTTCTCAAAAAAAAAAAAAGGAAAGAAAAAGAAAATTTCCTTTCTTTCCATCTGTAATCTTTCTCATGTGGCTATTTAAACAATGTGTGTTTCATAGGAAATTTATGAGAGTCTTCCCTTTCCAGGAACAAAATAGCTTATATATATTTTCCTTGAGTTTCTTAAGTGATAAAATCCAATTTATTTTACTGGCATTTCAAGTGTAAATGAGAAACAAATGAACAGCATAATTCATGACCTTCATAAGTTTGTTTTTTACATTTTAATTGTTAACACTTTTGCATGTGATATAATACATCAGGGGATATTTTGGCAATTTGGTTGCCACTCAGTTATGTTGCCCTGGTGGTTTTTTTCGAATAGCAGAAATAAGATTTCAAAGCTATTATGCATATTTTATTAGTTAGTGTCAAAGAGAGCCGTACATGAACTATATTACCAATATTATAGGGATTTTAGTAATATAACAGTTATGTCCCAAAAGGAGACTTTTCTAATAAATAAGTTAAAATTTTACCTGAACTTTGCTTTTCAAAATATTTTACTCTTAAAACTTTTTACATCATATCATAATTCCGTGAAGGTAAAATAAATTGAGTTAGGTAGTCTTTCACCTTAGAAATACTAAATAACTTCTAGTTTAAATAGTTTTGATAGACTTCATGGTAAAACTATAAAGATAATTGATTGGATATTATATTGAGGCCAGGCTTTTTTTATTCTCAGAGTTCTTTAGCAAAGTTTGCATATTTTAAATAAAGTAATCAGAAATTCGTACGTAGGGACTTCTTGCATTGGAGAAAACAGCACATGTCTAACAAATTTAAAGGTTTTTTTCAGTACATCAATGCATCTATCTTTTCACTACC
>PVKE010019249.1:0-28668 GCA_004027555.1 Craseonycteris thonglongyai | reverse complement strand
CTAATTGTTACCAACCAATGTAACCTCATCAAATTTAACAATAAATTTTAAAAAATAAAAAAATAAAAAAATAAAAAAATAAAAAAAAATATGCTAAATGTTTAAATACAAAATTTATTAAAGTAAAGAAAAAAATGAACATTAATTCCCCTCAAAATATTCCCCCTCACTTCGAACACACTTATCCCATCATTCTTGCTATTTTCTGAAGCAGTTCTGAAAGTCTTCTTTCAGATGTCCTAAATCAATTCAAATATTCCAAATCAATTCAAGACATTTATCTTTTTTTGTTCTTTTGACTTTGGGGAAGAGCCAGAAGTCCACAGTGCTAGATCCAGTGACTAAGGTATATGCAAGTACACCATAATGTTTTTATTTGACAGAAATTGCAGTACTAGAAATGATGTGTGACTGAATTGATTCCAGTGTGATAAAAAAATATGGTGACTGTTTAAATTTTTTAAAATGTATTATAGTAAAAGACACATTTGTCCAACGGAGTGCGAGTATTTTGAGGGAAAATTAATGGCAATATGTCTTTTACTGTAATCATTTTTTAAATATATATATATTTATTTATTTTTCTTACATTTAATGTTTCCTCCCCATACCCTCCCAGCCCTCCCCCCTCACCTTCATACCTTAATCATTTTTTTAATTTAAATACCGTATTTTTTTTTATTACACCTCACACTTGTGACTTTAAAGATGAAGAAAGGAAATAAAATTGATATGCCTCTAGGGCCACTAGAAAAAACACATCTATGCTTGATTTTAGCTCAGTGTGACTCATTTGGGATGTCTAACTTCCGTACTGTAAGACAATGAACACAGCTACTGACTTTGTGGTAATCTGTTCCAATAAAAATAGGAAACTAATAAAATAGGTGTGATTAAATGAATAACAAAAATTTCTTTTCCTAGATCAGAAGAAAATAAGAGTGGAGAGGGTGGGTAATAGATAAATCTTGTCTTTTCTTTCTCAGAATGTGATAACTATTTTACCTTCTTTCATAAAACAAGCCAAAGAGGATTCTTTAGCACATTCTTTTCTTTAATTCCTGAGTAAAAAGGCATTTTTGTAAATGAATGCAAATTTCCTTCTGTCTCTGGCCTCAGCCAGGAAAATGTATGCATTGCTTGAAAGTCAAATGTGAATACAGCAAAGTGAGGGTCCTTGCTTCGTTGTTTTTGCCCAGAATATACATTTCTTTGTTTCTAATGACTAAGGACATAAACCCAACCTGATGGGGAATGGGAGAGGTACCTCTTTGACTCTGGGGGGATCCCAGGGGCCCGCTAAGATAGAGTTTGACTTCAAGGCTACTTATCCAGAGTATAGAAGGGCTATTCGGAAAATATCCAGCAATGTAATATGAAAAATAGAGGCATGTATGGCTGGATTTTTTCCCAGCAGCCTCGTATTTCAGAGAGTGAGTTAAATATACTTTCTGTACTTACGTTTAATTATAACTGTTTTCTCATGTTTCCATAAGAAGTATTATATTTCAGAGTGTGAAATCTGGTGCGCGTGGAAATAGGAAATTCGCAGGGGCTTCTGGACCCCTTCCCCTTCCGAAATATAAGAAATCCAGTTCGTTGTGAATGTGCCAATGTGGCTCTAACGAGTCTGGAGTTGTGTCCCTGAGAGAGAAATTAAAGCTAAGTGCTCAGAGCTGGGAATGACATTGAAAAACATAGATGGAAATAACCAGAGAGGCAAGGTGGGACTAGTCACTATTCTTAAATAACACATTGTATTGCAATAAAATAAAATTAAAAAACAAACTTCTAAAACCTGGTTACAAAAAATGGCTTTCAGTTTGGGGACCATTCCTCTCAAGGTTCTAGTTGAGATTTGTAAAAAGGGCTAAATAGGATTTTTATTTTTTAATAATTTTTTTATTGTTCATTGTATTGACATTGGTTAGTAAAAGTTATATAGGTTCCAGGTGTACAATTCTACACTCATCATCTCTGTGTTGCACTATGTGCTCACCACCCAGAGTCAGTTCTCTTTCCATCACCGTATATTTGATGCCCCGTCCCTCCTCCCCGCACCCTCCCCGCACCCTCCCCGCACTTAACCTCAGGTAACCGCAGAACTATTAACTGTGTCCATGAGTCTCAGTTTCTTTGTCGCTTTCAGTTTTTGTTCCTGTATGAGTGAGGTCATATGGTTCTTGGTTTATTCTCTCTGGCTTCTCTATGCATGTTGATTTTCTAATTCTAGCAATCAAAGGAAGACCCTTGTCAAAGCATTTGTGCTAACACCACAAAGTGGACCAGGCAAAGGGCTTGTTAGCTTTTCTACGCGCTCTGGTCATCACATTCTCCTTAACTTAGCATCACTCATAAACAGCCTAACACACTACTCTTACCCTCTTCTATCCATTTTGACCTTTGCAAATGAGGGTCCCAGAGTCAGACAAATACCCAGACAGGGAAGTGTTATGGGGAGAGATATGAAATACCTTATATTGTACTAATAACAAATCCCCAGTTTTGAAAATCATACAAAACTCAGTTTCCTTTTTCCTCTAATACTAATGCTGAGTACTAATTATTTGATATCAGTGGCTCTAATGATGGGAAGTAATAATGTGGCTTTAGATTAAATAAATTGACTCTAGTTTTTGTAGGACTTTTGATAATAGTTTCTCTGGGTCTGGAAGAGAATTGTTTCAGGTCTCTAAGGAGTCTTCTAACTGCAGCTGCTAAGACATTTGTGGTGGTTTGGGACTATGTTTGGAGAGAATTTTTGAAAAGTACAACCATAATATAGAAATTCTCATTTTATTTTCTTCAATTATACAACTACAATGGGGATACAGAGCTTATTTTGCTTTATTTAGAATGTAAAATATAAGTGGGAGCTCTAAGTGAAAATAGGAACAATTATGGGCATACAAAATACTCTATATTATACAAGAGGCAGGGACATCCACCGTACTTAACTGTCACACCAGAGTCAAAGCTGTAGAATTAGATGTGATTAATCACATTTCTGAGACTTGGCATTAAAGAGTAGATCTAGGAACTCAACTCTGGACAAAAAATGGGTAGAAAGGGAGAAAGCAATTAGATGAAGCAGAATTGAAAATAAAAATAAATAGTATTATGCAGCAATATTCAGACTTTAGCATCTACTTATCATACATTTCACTCATACACACACATAAACACATATAAACATTCCAGCAGAAGTAAGACCCCCCTTTTATGAGCTGCTAATCTATACCAAATGTAATTCTATGACTAAAGTTACTAAGTCAACTCCTCTGTTTATACTACACTACTTTAAAAAAAAAGGGTTTTACTTCTGCCAGACCCTGTATATATTCGGCAGGATGTGCTTCATTTTTTTGTGGTTTTCTATAGCAGTGAAGTGAAGACGAGTGATGGGATAGAAGAGGGTGTTGCATTGAGATTTCAGCAACAAATCTATTTTTTAACTTTGCACCTGCCAATCCTGGAGTGGCTTATTTGATCTTTGTAGATGTTAATTATAACACTTGGCAAGTAGGATCCAGTGAAGTACATCAAGAGTAGCAAAAAAAGACAAATCTTGTATGTCTTTTCTAGCAGTTGATAGTACCTGTCCACAAGGCCATATTGTAACAAGTTTGAGTCCTCACAGAGGTTGAGTGAGGACGACTACAGAGGTCAGATAGTGATGCCTGTCGTGGGCATCTGTGGAGCAACTGCAGCTTACCTGGAAGGGATTGGCCGTCCCATGATCTCCCTATCTTCCAGAATTAATATCTGAAGTGACTATGACTCTTGTTTCCTTACTCTTGACTAATACTATTTTAGATTCACAAAGAGAAGTTGGTCAAAGGGGCAACATTTGTGTATTGTCTTTTTATCCATTATACCATGCATGCCATGGCAGCAAGAAATGTGTCTCTTTTGGTTCTGTGTTGTATTCACAGAGATTAGTAAATTATTAGCACATTGTACATGTTTAATAAGTATATTGTGGAATCACTGAATTACTCATCACTTCTTTGAACGAACCAGGTATTACATGCCTTCTCGCACTCGACTCCTTGGAATGAGGCAGCTGTTAAACTAGTTTGTAAGACTAGTTTAAGAAAAAAATAATAATAATAAAATGTAAAACATTGCTTTATAGAGTTTTGGCACTGGAGTAAATGCATACTTATAAAGCAAGCATGTCCAACACGTGGCCCACAGGGGCCGTATGCAGCCCAAGAGGGCTTTGAATGTGGCCGAACACAAATTCAAAAACTTTCTTAAAACATTATGAGATTTTTCTGTGACTTTTTTTTAAGCTCATCCACTATCATTAGTGTTAGTATGTTTTATATGCGGCCCAAGACAATTCTTCTTTATTCAGTGTGGTCTAGGGAAGACAAAAGCTTGGACATCCCTCCTACAGACCTGTAAGGAGAGAAGGGAACAGAGTCCAGGGATGTTTTGTTTTGTTTGTTTGTTTGTTTGTTTGGAACTGAACTGGGGGGGCCTCACCGCATTCGGGAAGCACACCCCAGTTCAGCATGTAGGTCCACCTGGACCGGAGCTGGAATTTGATCCTTGGTCCCCAGGGCTTCAAAGCGAGCGCTTAACCTGCTGAGCCATCCCGGCTTTCCCCAGGGATGCTTTTATATTTTAACATTGTGACTGTTCTTCAGGTCTACTATGCAGTTTTCTAAACAACTGTCTGGGAAGCCTGGCCAGTTGTGGAGCCGCCTAACTTCATGGTGGCGTCTCCCATCACCAGCTCTGCGCATTTTTATCCTCTTCTCACAGTTCAGGCTCATGAAGTCGGTGCATCTGGCAGACAGATAAGCTAATAAAGGAGAGAAAAAGATATAGTATAATCACACGAAATCACTCCCCAATCAGCCGCAGGGGGGACATACTGCAGGGTGTCTGCTATCATTAAAACACTAACAAATGAGCATTTCCCGTTTATTGATAATTATGATGTATAGAGGCACTTGCTCTGACCTTTACTCTGACCTTTATCACAGTTCTTTTGGACCATTTTCAAACTTAGTCTATAGATTCCTAAGTGTCTGTGTCTATTTTTAATGGGGTCCTCCAGTTCTCCATACAGTGTTTGGACTTCTATTACAGGGCATTATTTTTACATTAAGGACAATTAGGTTCCTTATGACCACATTATGACCAGCTTCTGCCACTCCCATCAGGACCTGCAGGAGACTGATGTGCTCATAGGCAGAACATGTCCGGCTATAACGTTAAGTGGAGTGTCTTTCGCACCAAGTGGCTTTGTCATCTGGGTGTTTGCAGATTTTTTCTTCATGTTTCTCATGTTTTCCTGTTTGAAAACATATTTGTAAATATCCCTGTCTGCAGAGTTAACTAGGTCACATTTTGATCTGTGCGATCTTGAGTAAATTACTCCAACTATTGTTTTTTACCTCTGTTTCCTCATCTATAAAATGGAGATATTAACAATTACCTGAAAAGATCAGAGTGAAATATTAAATACAATTTTTAATAACAGTGTAGGCATGTGAGATGATATCTCATTGTAATTTTGATTTGCATTTCCCTGGTGATTTGTGATACTGAACATTTTTTCATATACCTGTTGGCCAGTTATGTTTTTGGAGAAGTATATATCAAGTCCTTTGCTCATTTTTAAACTGGGTTGTTATTTTTTTTGTTTGTTTTTTCGCTATTGAGTTGGAAAGTTCTTTATATATTTTAGATGTTAACCCCTTGTCATATATATGGTTACAAATACTACACTATCCCATTCTGTATGTTACCTTTTTATTCTGTTGATTACTTTATTCTGTTGATTATTTTCATGCAGAAGCAATGGTGCAGCTACTATAGAAAACAGCATGTGGATTACTCAAAAAATTTAAAAATGAAACTACTCTATGATCCAGCAGTTAACTTTCTTTTTTAAAAAGATTTACCGGTATTTTATTGTTTTTGACAGAGAGAGACGGAGAGAAGGGGGAGGGCTCAGAGCAGACTCCATAGTTGTACATCGTCAGTTTTCAACAGTTTCATCCCATACAGGAGGGCAGGGGGCCACACAGGGCAGGAACTAAGCTGGGGGCCTTCTTCATGGGAGGTATGACATCTGGATCTGGGAGCTAAACTGGGAAGTGGGGTCGAGAGCTGAACTGAGGAACCTCCCACATGGGAAGCTCACCCTGGCAAGAATTGAACTAGGGGCCTCCCACATGGGACGCATACCCCATTTCAGCATATAGTTTCACATGGGCCGGAGCCAGGACCCAATCCTTGGACCTCAGGGCTGCAAGGAGAGTGGTTAACCCTCACCATTCCAGCTTCCCCAGCAATCAATCTTCAGAGTATTTATACAAAGCATTTGAAATTGGGATCTCAGGGAGACAGCACTCCCACGTTTATTGCTTCACTACTCACAAAAGCCAAAATGTTTAAATGAACTTGAATGTTCATAGATAGATGAATGGATAAAGAAAGTGTGATATAGGCACACAATAGAATACTACCGTATATAGTCTTTAAAAAGAAGGAAATTCTGCAATATGTGACAACAAGATAAATTTTGACGCCATTATGCTATGTAAAATACCAGTCACAGAAAGAAAAATACTGCTTATGATTCAACTTAATATGATGTTTCTGAAATAATCAACTTCATAGAATCAAAGGGTACAATGGAGGGGTAATGAAGAGTTAATAAATAAACATAAAGTTTCAGTCAAAGAAAATAAATAAGGTCTAGAGATCTGTACCATATTGTACCTATTGCCACTGATATTATACTGTTCTCTTAAAGTTTTATTAAGAGGGTTAATCTTATATTAGGTGTTCTTGCCACAATATAATAAAAGTTTTAAAAATTAAATAAATAACGTAGCATATACTTAAAATGCAGCCTGCTACCAAGTTAGCAATCATGAAATAAGAACTATCTGAAATGGTGTTATTTCCATCAATATAGTGGAATGCATCTTTTATGCCACAAGGAACAATGACAATTTAAGAATAGGAAATCCCAAGCGATACTGACAACTCCTTTCAAGAATAAAATTATTAGCATGTAAAAAAAGACCCATTGGATTTTCATTTGCTAAAATTAAGTTACAGATAAAGAAATAAATGGCAGAAGATTTTGTTAATAACCTCTGACTTCCAGCCATTTGTAGTCAGTATCCCTAATGAAAGTGACAACTCCATGCAGTTATGCTGATTTGAGTTGGATAGCCTGTGTAGTATCTACAGTCTTTTAAAATAATCCTTCCATCTTGTCATGGAGAGTGCTGTACTAATTATCATGTAGGCTTATCATATGCTTAAATAACCTCAGTTGAGAGTGCTCATAAAAATATTTATTAAGAAGTATAGAAATACTCAAAACAATAAAATATTGGTTTCAAACATTCAAATATACTTATGGAAGCTCTCTGGCCAGAATTCTCTCTCACACACACACAAACACACACAACTACTACTACTACTACTACTACTACTACTACTACTACTACTACTACTACTAATGTTTTTGTACTGGGAAAATCCCCAGGCAGTATGTTATTGTTAGAAGTCACTTAAGCTAGTATTTGGTATTTCTCAATCTCTTTATGATCCCATTATGATTTATAGGCTTTGAAAATTGTAGCATGAACTCCATCCTCATTAGCAGACTTGGTAACTGCTGCAATTCCAGAGCATACGTTTAGTAATTTGAAAATTTTTCTGCAGTACAGCTTACCAAAACATTTGCAATAAATATTCCTTATTGCATTAAGCTGAAGTATTGGCTCATGAAAGTAAATTGAACACAATGGAGAGATTTTGAAAATAAATTTATATATTCCAGCAATGGCTTATGGAAATGTATTGTGAGGGTAACCACAATGAGCCATAGATTGTTGAAATAATTTTTGGTCAATATTCTTTATTGTTTACACTTTTTATAAACAGGTAATACATGTCAAATATTAATTTAAGAACTGACTATACCTTTTTAAAAGCCCACTATGTAAAAAACTAATGATACCATTTACATTAAAGTAACTTAATGAAAAGGGGTGGGGAGAGTATTGATTAATACAACTTAAATTCCAGCAGAAGTTCTGTCTTCCATCATAGATAGATACAGAGGCTCAGGAGAATTTATCAAAGTTCTGCATGTGACTTATGATAATATGCATCAGACTTTTTAATGGACTGGTGAGTGGAGAGAGAGGTGGATACATGGATTGGTGTATGAAAAACAAATGGTGGGTCACATTAATTTTAGAATTTAGATGACTGGTGAGTATGTGATGACTATAAAATAGTTCTATTTTTTCTGTATATATGAAAATGTTCATGACAAAATGTTGTGGGAAATGTTATTGGGGCTTTGTTTCTCTCCCTTGGCTCTCCTTAGTGTCAAAAAAGTTCATAGCAACACTAGCCTAAATGCTTTCAGATAATTTTGGCAGAAGCATTACCAATCATTCCTATAAAATAGAAAGAAAATGTTTTAACTTCATTGGCTGACATTGGGTTATAGGCCTATATCTTAACCAATCACTGCAGTTAGGAGATTGCAATGCTCTAATTGGCTAGGAGTGAATCTTGTGCTCCACTCTTGAATGCAACATAGATTCCATCCCAGAAGGAGAATCAAGAGTTGGGGATGAGGGTATAAATCTACATAACTGCCAAGATTGGGGCTTTAAATTCAGTTCTTGGAAAATCACCCGGATTTGATGTGTAGACCATTATACTTAAGATGAAACATAATTTCTAATGTTAGAATGAAACAACTGTGAAATCTCCAAAAGCTGTTCATCCTCTCAGCAGGTTATACAATGTGCTGTAAATTAATATAATCTTAGGCATTTTACTAGTTTTTGGAAGGCAGTGGTGATGTTCCTAGAAAAGCTGCAACAGAGGAAACGAAAACAAGAGTATTCCAAGATTTTTGTATATTGAACACTGGCTCTAAAAAGGAAAACAAAACAACACAAAACCTTGAAACACTGTTACGTTCACTGCATTCTGTATGACAACTAAGAAAATGATTCTTAAAAGTCTTTATCCCTGGTCTACTCTTCAGTGAGCACTCCTCTTGCAATTTTCTTTTAGAAATAGGGCCTGACTCCCAAGTATCACTCAGCCAGGTAAGAAAGGATTTTGACAAGCCTCTAAGATTGAAAATGTATATTGAAACATTATAGGTGCATAATGCTTGTGGTACAGGCCAAGTGACTATCAATCTTTGAGATCTGTTACCACAACACATGACATATAATCCAGGTTCCAGGAAAAGAGGTGGTTGGATTTATGTTGGAAGAGGTGGGTTGAAATTCCAGAGTTCCTTTGGGGAGATAACTAAAAATAAGTATCCTGAGTTTAATGAAGTTGTCCATCAGAAGATTATTAGAGTACTAAGCAAATGTTTGTGTGTAGAGGTTATAGAGCCTGTTATGGAGCAGGTGTGCATTGAACAGAAATAGAGATAGGCATGGAAATTGAAAAGCTAAGCCTCAAACTATAAATATTTAGTTGCTTCATATATATTGGGCTTTATGGACCACAAAAAAAATTTTCAGGTATTATTTTTTATGCTTCTGCAAACCTCCAGTGAACAAGTCATGACAGATAATATTAACCTCATTTTGCAAATGGAAAAACGGAGACTTTGCAAGTTGAAGTGTCTTACTCAAGTCTACTATAGCTAAAACAGAGTAGAGTTAGATTTCAACTAAAATCTGAATAACACTGAGGATCAAGAAAGTGTGGACATAGATTGTTGACTTTTTAATTAAAGAAAATACCCTTAATTTTTAATATACACATTGAATTTTATCTGATTCCAAAAGAGAAATAAGCTGTCCCTTTCTATTTACCACCTGGGCAATGCAAACTCTTCAGCCCTATTCGTTAGTAGCCTCAGAAATATAACACCTACTGATAAATAGATTTTTCCAATTTCTTTTGATCAATTCATCACTGTGACTGATGATAAAATACGCTATCCTATGGATAAAATGAGCCCCTCAGGTGATCCAGGTGGGGCACGAAAGGACGTCTGTTTTTGGTCACCTTTTTTGACACAATGCAGGCATCAATAAAAATACTTGTGCCATGCCTGGCTTAGCTTCCTCTGCACCAAAGCACTTGTTTTCTTTCCTTACGCTTAGTTTAATACTTAGTTCAAGCAGACTTCTTTTCTGTTCTAGCAATAGACAGTGATGGGTTTGGTTACAGATTTTACGTCTCAGAAGCATGCTGATGATACTTTCTCAATGAAATTACAAGAAAGAGAACTATTTATAGCCATTAACAGATTTCTCCAAATTGTACATGTCATCTGGCGGTGACCACATTCTTTGTAGTCAGGCTTGGTCGCTGAGGTTCGGGACGCTACCCTCAGGCAGAATTCTGAGAAGCAGCCTAAGGTTTCTGTTCTCCTCCGCTTCGCCACACTCTGGATCCATGCGCCTCCTCAGCTGTTCTGTTTCAAATGAGTTTTAACTAACGTCCTTTTTCTATATGCAGACCATGGATGAGCAGATGGCACTTCTTCCCAGCATATTTTAGCCAAGCTTCTACTCTGCAAACAAGGCAGTTCATGTTCAATAGCCCTAAAAAAAATTGGTACAGTTCATCTCACTTGGTTTCATGTCAGCTGGTTTTTGACTTAGAAAATCCTTGCAGCAACAGTTTATTTTTTATTTCTGATAATAGTGACCATTGAATTCTAACTTCTCATCAGGTTTATTTACATTCATTATGTGCAATGCTATCACAAGTCTGCTCAGTAGACACTCTTACTATCTCCATTTTATTTTTCTTCCGACCTCATCATTTAACTTTACAGATAAATGGTACCCCCCCAAATAAATAAATAAATAAATAGAACCCTACATTGCAATTGATAATCTTAATCATTACTTCAGGCAAACAATGATTTTATTTTAAAATCTTTAAAATGGGGTTTAAGAAAAGAATTAGGAAGAGTCAACATATCAAACTAATACTCTTTCTCTTTTACCTACAACAGATGTTGCTAGTCAGGTCTTGAACTCTCTCTCTCTCTCTCTCTCTCTCTCTCTCTCTCTCTCTCTCTCTCTCTCTGGGTTGGAAGTGAAAACACACAGCTCTTTAGACAGTCATTCCCATTTTGTGGCCCTTGAAAAACTATGTAATATACATACATGTTCCTTAGTGCTTGGTTATCTGAAATGTCTCTTCCAGATCTCACATTCTAGGTTTAAAGTTGCATCTGCCCCTGGATTTTCTATTGATTTGAATCTTATGGGTACAGTTCATTGCATCAAATACCTTTCAAGTGCCAGTCACTGTGACATGTATTTAAAATACAAAAATTAACAAAACAGTCTCTTGCTTCAAATACATACTGAGTATGACTTTCATTGATTGAAACTACTTGTTTTCATTAAGATACATGCATGTTTAAGTTTACTCTTTAGTTAAATCTACGTGAGAAGAAAAGCTATTGATTGTGTGAATTTTAAAGCATAGATTTACTCACTGAAAGGTTTTCATGAAAAGCGGCATAACAGACACATCTGCTGACCGAACAGATATTCTTAGCCTTGCATCTTACTTTAGCCATGAATGAGGTGGACACTTTTTAGTTTTACTATTACTTTTTTCTTGCTAATAGTGTTTCACCTCAAGTACTTTGATTGCATATCTCGATTTCTTGCCCTGAGTATTATTTGATTCAACAGCACCCTGCCGGATTCTGCAAGTATCCATCTGTCCCTCTCTCTCTTTCTCTGTCCTCAATTACATCACCCTACTTGGTCCATTTATAACAGAACTACATAGAATACAACACAAAATAGTCACAACATTCGAATGGCAAAAAGATTAAATGATTTCACCACTTGACTGGGTACCCAGAAGTTCTCTGAGTACCCAGAATCTCAGGAATAAAACCCTGCAGCTGAAACTCAGTATAAGGCCAACTCTTAGCACAAATGTGAGGTTGCCAACATTTGATTCTGGCTCAGCAAAAAGCTATCAAGACAGAGGTCATTTGGAAGAGTTGGGCATGAGAGACAGAAAGCCTATTTAGGAGTGGGACAGATGCTTGAGGGTAGTTCAAGCAGTAGGTGATGGGACGAAATCCAGCCAGACACCAAAAGTATTAAGTAGATGTCAAAAGAGACTATAGTAAGAGAGCCAACATGGTAAACCAAAGAAAAAGCTTTTTTTAAGTCACTAATAAAATTTATTGAACGTATACTTTCATTGTTCTCCTACTACTTGGTAAAACACTTGAGGGCAAGAGATGTGTCTAATCCACATCTTAATTCTATTACTTGTGACCTGGATGTAGTCAATGTTCTGTACATGCTTGAGAAATTTACAGAGGATAAAAGTAAATGGTACAATTCCACAACTAAACAGTATCTAAATCTCCCATAATTTCTTCCTTATACTATTTGTCAAGCCTCCACCTTTTCAACAGTTTCAGCATTTTTTTATATGAACACTATTTTATTCTTTAAATTTTAATGTACAAAGAGTGCTATTTATTCAAAGAATGATAAAGGAAATTAACATAGGTTATGCATTAGGGCATCCTAGGGAAAGTTCACAAATGGTCAAAGGAATATTTTAAGATTAAATCAACAAAGTGAGTGGAAAATTATGAAAGATGAATAGTGACAAATGTTTACTAAAAGAGTATATATTATGTTATCAAAGTATCTTAAGACTTGTAACTTATTACTCAATGCTGAATGTCAGCTGTTGCAAAAATGCCAAAGCATTTAGAAAATATAACACATGAAAAGGCCATTCTTGACTATCTTCTTTATTTTATTTATTTATTTTTAATCAGTTATTTTCAAAGGTCTGAAAACCATTAAATACATTTAAAGAGACATTAAGTGGAAATCTTGGTAGAGTGACTATGATGCATTAAAAGATGTCTTACCTTGAACATGGTAGATATAGCTTTTCTGAACCTTGGGTATTATATAACTATTATAACTGGGGCTATATAATGTTATTTTAAAATACACAATACCCCGTCAAACAAACAGCCATGCCCAATGGCTGGAATGTAGTAAAAGCCCTATTACATTGTTTTCATCATTTTCTCGGTCTTATCTTCTTCAACACTCAAGACGGTGGTTAACATCTGAAAAGATACAGGTAGATTCACTGGAAAGTGGACAGGACTGTTCAACATCAGCCTACAATTGGGTCTGAAGCTCAAAAGCAGACCTCCAACTCTGAGGAAGATGGTCTCAAGGATTACACAGAAATTGAACCCTGTCTCAGCATTGAAGGAAAAACAAAAGTCCCCTTGTGGGCTCTGGAATAAGAATGTGAATCATGTGAGTGCATCTCTAATCTATGATTAGTGACACTGCAGGATTTGGCTAGAAGAGTAAAATTAGCAGTCGTGTTCATTTGGTACCAATTTGCCAAACTGCAATATCCTGTGATTAGGTTTCCTAGGAATAATTAGGAATAAAACTGGCCACCTTTAAAAGGGTCAAGTGAAAGAATTTCTGAATAGGAGCATCATCAGCAGCATACAATTAAGTTATCATTACGAAAAGGATGTACTCTATCGATTCCTTTCAATTCCAGTTTAGAGGAATAAATGTCATATCTCATTAGTTCTGTTAGTACCCCCACTGTATAGCTAAAGAAACTGAATCATACTTCAGAGACAACATGGTGAAATAAGAATTCTGTCATCCATTCAGTCATTAAGTAACCTTGGTTATGATAATTCCCCTTTCTGGGCTTTATTATTCTCATCTGTGAATAAAAGAAAAATAAAATTCAAAAGTATGCATTCTGTTCTATCATTAAATTATACTAAATATGAGACTAGGTCTAAGAACTCATGCACAAAAGTAATATAGAGAAATGGATGATCCAAAGCAATGCTTTTATCTCTCCTTTAATTGGTTATAATTGTAAATTTCTTATATAATGACAATTTTGTCACTGGAATTATAAGCACTAAACTCCCCATTTTTAAAGTAAATTCAGATGCAAATGATGGGCATTTAGTGTAGACCACATGACACAGGTTTGCTCTCGCCTCTGCTTCATTTACGATCTTGTCCACAGCCCATACCAGTTATCTCTCTGACAGCAAAGGAAACTTGGGATTAGTCATGATATAGCCCTCCAAGACTTTTGGCAGTGTCTCCTTGAAGCATAAGTGCTCATGAACTGCCTGCTCCCTAGAGTTGAAGACCACGTCCTTGGTCAATGAGGTGAGAGTAGGACTAAGGGTCATGAGCACAGCACCAGTGTCTTTCTCATTTTGTTTCTCCACTGATGGAGTGGGGAGCCTGGTTAAGAAAATATGACTCATTTTAGAGATTAATTTATAGTTAACATTATAATCTCACAGCTCATAAATTTAATGTGTAAATTATGCCTGTATAATTTCTTCATGATTATTTACTGGGGAAGCTGAAGTGGCTCAATCTTAATAAGTTCAGTACTCATCTTGTAGCCCTGAGGACTGAGGATCGAATCATGACCCCAGCCTGTGTGGACCCATGTGCTGAACTGGGGTGTACCTCCAGTTCAGTTCTTACTGGGGAGAGCCTCTGAGGTAGGAGGTCCCCAGTTTGGCTCCAGCCCCAAATGTGCTTCTTGTGTAGGAGGCCTCTGGCTCATGGGGACATGTTTTCTATACAAGAGGCCCCCAGCCAGTTCCCACCCTGTGCAGCCCTGCACCCAGCAGAGTGAAACTATGTAGAAAACTGATGGCATGTAACCGTGGAGACTGCTCTGGGCCCTCACCTTTCTCTCTGTCTCTCTCTGTCTTTCTCTATCTCTGTCTCTTTCTCTCTGTCAAAAATAATAAAAATACATTTAAAAAATAAAATAACATGTACTTGGTAACTTCTTTGTATCAAGTTTGGTCACAGCCATTAAGGACATATAGATGTATTAATAGATATAGATGATATAGATAATGATATAAATGATGATGATATAGATATAGGTGATAAGAGAGATAGATAGATAGATAGATAGATAATTAGATAACAGGTATAGGTATAGGTAGGTACAAGTATTGGTAGGTATAGGTATAGGTAGGTATAGGTGTAGGTATGGATATAGTTCCTGACCTGAAGGAGCACATACCATGGAAGCAGATGTAAACAGTAAACATCTATTACATTTTCTTCCCATCAATACTTTTATGTGCCCAGTAAGTCATAAGTGGTCAGTGTGCTGGCCACTGAAGACTTGAAGCTCTGAACAGAACAGAGTAACCTGGAGCTGATGAGTTCTTACACAGTTATGAAGTCACCACAGTGTGTGGCTCATCAATGGAGAGTCTCTGCTGGTTTGTGTCAGTTCCTTTAGTTTATCTAACTCCACGTGACTGCAGAGCTTTTGTGCTTGCTGTCCCCTGTCTGAAGCATGATTCCTCATTTCTTACAGTGGCCGACTATTTTCTCAGAATCAGATCTCCATGCAAACCTGACCTCCTCTGAGGTGCAATTCTAGGCCACCAGATATAAAGCAAACTTCGCCCCTTCCCTTGCTGACTGTTTTGTGTTACTTTGTTATATAGTTTTCACTGCCCTTGGTATAGAAACCATCACATTTATGAATCTGTTTGTCTATGTGAGAGTAGAAAATATAATTTACTAAAATGGAAATATATGGACTAGTGTCTGACATACAATAGGTTTCCTATACATATTTGACCAAATGGCTGAATAAATACATGGTGCTAGGAGGAAATAGGAAAGGAGTGTCTTATCCTGCTTATGAAAGAAAGAAGGCTCATGCCAACAAGACTGAGTGCTGTGCTGTGTGAGAGACGTTGTATGTAATCAGAAATTGGCCAAAGGAGTGTGGCCAAGCGGAAGCAGCATGGGGTTCAGTGGCAGGCACGTGGGAAGGCTAGGTGGCCCTTACAGGAGGCTGTAAGTACACATTTGGGAGTGAAGCCAGAGGAGACCAGATGGGAGGCAGTGAGAAGAACAGGACCACACTGATTTCCTCAGGAGCTTAGACTTTTTCCTGAGGACAGGGAGACTTTGAATCATTTAAAACTAAACAAGATAACACCAACATAAGACTTGCATTTTACCAGTAATTTGGGAGTAGGCCAAGGTGGATTGAAAGACAATACACATGGAAGCTAAAAAATGGATTTTTGTCTTTTGTTTTTAAGATTGATTTTATTGTTTGAGAGAAGGAGAGAGAGACAGGGAGAGAAAGGGAGAGAGAGAGAAGGGGATGGTCCAGGGCACTCTTTATTGTTGTAAATCATTAGTTGTGGTGTGGTTTTATCAGGTGGATGTGGAGTCATGCAGGGTAGGAACTGACCCGGGAGCCTGCCCCATGGGAGGTGAGGACCATCACCACTGAGCCATCTCAGCAGTTACCAGTTGACCATAGTTCAGCATATAGGTTTGCATGGGCCAGGGCCGGAAATCGAACCCCAGACCTCGTGACTGTGAGGCAAGTGCTCAACCCCTGAGCTATTCCAGCATCCCTGTTTTAAGTCTTTTTAAACAGTTCAAGATGGCGATACTAAGGGGATGTGTTAAAGCTCCAGAATGCTTGTTGTGACAAGAATGTGTATTCAAGAGTTGTTAAAAAGGTAAAAGGGAAATCAGATAGTAACTGATTGTGGGGGTGAAAAAGAACACTGATGACCAGCATTCTACATTGAGTAGCTATCTGTGTAACTGGTCTTGACATGTAAGACTATTAACCAAGAGATTAGATGGAATGGAGGGTAGTGACAGTAGGACAGAAGAACTAATTGGGTAGGGACTTGCCATCTTCGCTAGGGCCTTGGGCTATTAGACAGACGCTAACTAGAGTACAACTATCAAACCTGGCACTCTGAGGAATATTTAGATCAGAATAGTAGGAGAAGTGAGCATGAATGTGATCCTTCAGTTTACCTATCCGAGAGTAAAATGGATTTTGTGGGTGCTATAAGTCTCAACCTATCCTTTCGGTATAATGACAGAACATTCTTTTCTTAAGATTCTCTAAAGCTAATGTATCACTGTTTGAGGGGAGAGGACAACTTAACTCTAGTTGTAAAAGTCAACAGCCAAGCAGGGATTTTATCTCTGTGACAATAATTACCATATGGAGAATTTACTGAATATTTGACTGACAAGATGTCCCATTTTAAATGGGACAAAAAACATTACTGTCCCATTTCAAATGGTACATACGGTCAGTCTAGTCTCACTGGGCTAAATTCAAGGTGTCAGTAGGCTGACTGTATGTACCTCTTGAATGCTACAATACTGTCGTCTTCTGTCCCGTTAAAAACAGGACATCTGAACAGCCTACAACATACATTTAAAAGTGGAAAATATAAAGGCTGTGGCAACAGGCATGCTTGGGTTTTAATTGTGCCACTGTGTCTGTCACTAGAAGTGTCTGTTTGGACAAGTTTCTGAATGCCTCTAGCATAGTTCTTCCTGAGACATGAGGGATAATTATGAATCCACAGGGTTTCTATGAGGATCCCGGATAGCATATATAGGGCCGAGTAGGATAGTCAATAACAGTGCTTAGTTAATGTCATGACTATAATGATGTCATTACAAGGCGAAGACCCAAATCTTTCTTTCAGTAATAAAAGTCAGCTCTTTCAGCTTTTACCAAAGGACAAGACTGCATTTCCACCCCAGTGCTTATCCACCGGGTGGAGTGTCCGTTTGCAAAATGCCAGAACGAAAGGGCTGGAATGAGTTTTATATTTCCATTTCTGTGCCGTCTGAATGGTGTAATGTTATCAGCGGAGATAATACCGCCTGTAAATAGCTCTGAGTGAATTTGGTTGGCAAAATCGCAGCAAAAGATTGACAGGATCTTAAACAGCAGTAGTCAGAGAGGCTGTGGCTGGGGTATTGACAGCGAGTGATTTCGTGAGTAATGAAGAAGGCTCTATGATTAAGTTTCCCGAAGCGTGCAGCCCCTGCCGTGTGCACTTGCCGCCCGTCGCCACCCGTCTGCGTTGCCCACCAGCCTCGCTGCTTTTCAGGCAGGATCAATAGGATTAGAGGATTTGCACAGAAAGCTTGCCTGGGGTTTCTTGTTAAGGGTGTAGAGTGCCTTATAGCTCTCCTTTCTGGCATTCCGCACCATCCCGTGTATTAATCGCATAAAAAGCCATCCCTTGGTTCTATTTTATGACAGTTTTTTCTCCTCCTGCTTTTTTTTTCAAACCGAAGATTTAGATTTTTTTTTTCCAGAAGTAAGTGACCAAGACAGCATCGTGTATAGTTAAATTCTACACATTCTTCAAGGCATAGCTCTTATGTCACCTCCACTAGGGAGCCTTGATGAGGTCACAGTCCTGGATAGGATGTCACCCTGTGTTCCCAGCTTTTGGTACAGCTGCCATCTGTCACATGGTCTGCCTATTCTTGTTTTCTCCACTAAACTGTTAGCTTCTCCCAGACAGAAACCGTATTTTATTAATCTTTATAATTCTTCTACCTAATTATGCAGGGTGGCCCAAAAGTAGGCATACAGTAGAATCAATAAAATTCTTCACAACAGATTATATGGGTACACATACACACTGACACACAACAAAATATGAACTATACTGTAGACCTAGTTGTGGGCCACCCTGCATATAACCCATATGATGTTCAACAAACATTTGCTGAATTTTTTTAGTCACAGGCTAAGTACTCTACATACAATTGCTTTACTGTACTCATTAAAAAAATAAAATAAACTAGAAATAATCTTGGCACCAATCTCATGGAGTCATGACAAATAAGCATGAGAGAGGCTCAGGGGCAGAAGTGAGTGGTAAGGCTAGTATTCAAAGCTGGGTTTGTCTGAATTTAAAGTCTATACAATTGACCACTTCCTTCTAATGTTTCTGGAAATGACACACTGCATTAGTTAGGTATGCTGCATTTGTTTTTATTTTTGTTTGTTAATCTTCAAAAAGTATTAAAAATAAGTCCTTACCACATTTCTCTGAGACCTAAACTAGACCTTAACTAGAGAGAATTGCAGCTTCTCAGCAAACCTATGAGTTTCAAGGACTGGGCAAGGGTCAAGTAAACAAGCCAAGAGAAGGTGAGTAAATTTGAATCTGTCCAACCTCTCCATCTCACTGTTCCTCCACCTGAGAGAATGCATTCTTCATGTAAACCGGACACTAACAGTAGCCAGGGATGAGTCCAAGGCAAAATTAGGTACCTCACTGTCTGTGCACATCCTCAGCTGTTATTAATAACATTCCATACATTTAGGTCATATAGGCCAGGCCTGGTAACTCACATCACCTCCCCAGACATTACACGTGCTGCAACCCAGCTGCCACCACTTGGTTTTGTTGCTTGCTGAGCCTTCCACTGTCTTCTTCGGTGCCTGCCTGGCAGGTAAATCACAGATGGAGAGAGACTGAAATTATTTTTTAAATTCATACACCTGCACTGTCTTAAAATTTCAGGCTCAGTGGGTGAGAAAAATTAATTTAACTATTTATAATCCAGCAGACAACCCTTACTATATAGTGCAATCGATTTTATATTGTGAACTTCCTGTATTTGTTTCAAATATAAAAGTTTCTACATTGCATTGTCTAATAATTGAGTCAGATTGATCAGTTGGTAGACAGCGGCAAACAATTACTATGAGATTGATTAAATGGATTTTGTGAGCAAATCCTCCTTATTAATATTATGTGTTCATAATAAATATATAGCAAATACTATATTCTATGAAATTTAGGCTGAATGAAATAATAGTTCTTATGACTGAGAATTTTATAATAACCAAGTTAATGTCTAAATAAATTTCAGTATTTTTATTTTGCAAACTTTTAAGCCTATATTTAACTCATAGAAATGTTTAGAAAACAATATTTGACACAGACTAGTCTGTGTGTTCATTTGTGTGTCCCTAAGATAAGGTCTACAAAATCCTTAGTATTTATTTCAATGTGATATTTGTATGTATGTTGAAATATTTGCATTCTTATGGGACTGACAAGTAATGAATAAATAATATGTAACATAAATAAGCAGACAACTGCTGTTTTGTACTTTGAAAATAAATATAAAATAATCAATGGTGAGTTGATGTAAACATATGATGACATAGAAGAGAATTTAACCTGGTAATGTGATATTTGAGCAGACATCTGAGTGAATTGAGAAATGTAGGTCATAGAGCTACGTGGAAAAATATTCCCCATGGTAAACAAAATAAGTAAAAATGGAGGTGGATATTTGGGAAAGGAGAAAGATGGACGTAGAGCGAGTCTCAAATACTATTTTTTTAATTCTAACATATAATAGAATTATAATTTAGTTTTGTGGGAGATTTGTTTCTTACTTTTTAAGTACATGTAATTACCTGCTCCCCTCTTCTTATTCCCTGACATAGAAGCACAACAAATGGTGAAGAAGTGAAGAAAATGGAACACTTGTGTACCGTTGGTGGGATGGTAAACTGGTACAATTACTATGGGAAACAGTATGGCAGTCCCTCAAAAAATTAAAAATAGAACTGTCATTTGACTTAGCTATTCTACTTTGGGGGTATTTATTCAAAGAAAATGAAAACATTAGTTTGATAAGATATATGTACCCCGTGTTCATCACTGTGTTACTTACACTAGCCAAGATATGGAAGCAACCTAAATGTCCAACAATAGATAAAGGAATAAAGAGATGGTATAATATACACAATGGAATAGTACTCAGCCATAAAAAAGAATAAGGTCTTTCCTATTTACAACAACATGGATGGACCTAGAGGGCATCATGCTAAGTGAAATAAGTCAGACAGAGAAAGGCAAATACCATATGATTTCACTTTTATGTGGAAGCTGAAAAACAAACCAAACAAATGAAACAGAAACAAATTCATAGATACAGAGAACAAACTGATGGTTGCCGGAGAGATGGGGGTGGGGGACTGGTTAAAAAGGTAAAGAGGATTGAGAAATACAATCTTCCAATTATAGAATAAATACATCATGTAATGGAATGCACAGCATAGGAAATGTAGTCAATACCATTTTAATTACCTTGTACAAGGACAGATGGGTACTAGTCTTACTGTGGAGTCTACTTCATAAGGTATATACATGTTGAACCGTGTGGTACATCAGAAACTAATATGATATTATATGTCAACTGTGCTTTAATTTAAAAACCAGAAGCAACAAACATTGTTTGGTACTACTTTAGTGCTGGTATGTTTAATGAAATGAGAAGGTTTCGGTTGGTTTCTGACAAAGCAGAAGTACTGTGGCTACAAATGGGTCTGTGTTCATTTCTGGAGGGATTTAGATTAACTTAGTTTGCCATCTTGCCAGATTCCTGTGCCGTTCATTTGACATATAATTTTTCATTTAATCCTCTCAAAAATCTTATAATACAGGTAAATTTTCTCCACTTGAATCTTCAATTTTTGAATCTACAAGTAAATGAGAAAATGTACTCTAAGTTTCACAACTAGGAAGTGGCAAGTTTGGGATTGAGACACTGATACAGCAAACTACAGTTCAGGCTTTTCTCATATTCACACGCCTTCCATTGGAATGGACCAGAATCGTAAGTGCAGTAGAAATGGTAGAAATAGTAGAAATGGACCTTTCTACTATTATAGTGTACAAATGAGGACATCAATACCCAGTAAGGAGAAATTATCTGTCCCCTATCCTAAATCTATTTTTGGACTCCAGAATTGAACAAACTTTCTTTTACTTCAAGTGTTACAAGTCTCCCCCCACCTTGTCTTATTTGCAATTGACAGAGTGTGGTTTGCCGTGAAATACAATTTAGTCACTAGAGCTTATGCCATCTGCCTTTGCAGAGTCTCGTGAACAGAATTGAAAGACATCATCACAACCTCTCTAAGTGCACGTTTCCGTTCTCAGATGTCAACACTTGAAGGGGCCTATGGACAACAAAGGGGAAGTTGTAGGTTGGAGTTGTTCTTTTTTGGAAGGAGCTCATTCTGTGTGATTCCGAAAGATCTTAAAGATAAAAGCTATGGGTGTGGTCAAAAATACCAGTAATAGAGACTGGCAATGTAGAAGTTACAAATAGTAGAGTATGTACAATAGAAAACCTCAAAGTGTGTGGCTCATAATTTTCAAAGAAAAACAAATATTTTTATTCTTCCCTGTGGTTGGACTCATTGTTCATGGTGGACACACAAAGTCTTAGTAACAGGTTATGAATAAAGAGTTAATAGTATCTAAACTAGAATGCTAAAGCTTTGGAAAAACAGTACAGTCAAGTAAAATGTGCTTTAATAATAACATTTATTTAATAATAAAAAATTATTATAATGACATTAATTTTATTAAGGTTTTATTGAAATAGAAATTAGAAATATCATAGCTCTGTCACTAAATCCCTAAAATAATGCAATGAGGCTAGTAGAGCATAGCTTGATATCTTTATTTCTCTGATGAAGAAATGGAAACTCATATAGGTTAGTGTGATTTCACACAGAGAGTGATTGAGCCAGGCTTGGAATTCAGGGCTTTCAACTTCCTCATACACAGATCGATCCCCAGTTTACAAGTTCATGTTACAACAGGCCCATAGGAACTCTCCCATCTATCTGCTAGACCACACACACACACACACACACACGCACGCACGCACGCACGCGCGCACACACACACTGTTCTTTCACTATATTATATTCATTCAACAGATGATTGGTGAATACCCAGTATTTATCAAATTTCTAAGTAAAATAACTATATTCAATATATATTAACTTATTAAAACATCACCACTTTTCTGGACGTTACTGTTAATACTATCACTTTACTTAGGAGAAAGCTATGGTCATGAAGTACTGAGTTTGCATCACGGAGCTAGAAATGGGCAGTGAGAATTAGGAGGCTGCCATAAAAATGTAGACATTTTGAGATCTGCCTCTCGATTGTGGAGTAGTTGTGTGAATTAAATTGTGTAATGCGTATTTAAGCTTATCATTATATATATATTTTTCATTATATTATGTTCATAATGTAGTTCCCAGAGCTGTGGACCCATATAAGCCATCATAAGTTTAGGCTGTATTACATTAGCAACTTATCAGAAACACGCCATGTTCAAACTTAAGACACATAACATAAATTCTACTTAACTAGCGAACTTTAGTTTAAGACACTTGGACAAGTGCCAGGTATGGGCTGACTGAAATCCAGTGCTTGCTTTCAAGGTGATTACCACGTAGTAAAGGTGATGGAGAAGCAACTTCATATGAAAAGCACAGGAAATTAAGGAGTTCACAAGCTGTGCTTTATTCCCAAATCTGTATGTCCTCAGCCACCAAGCCCTAACCTGCTACATAGCAGACAGTCAGAATTATTTTATAAATGATCAAATGGATAAAAGCATTGTACTGAGACATAACTTGCAGTTTTAGATTTTGGTACATTGCTAATGGATTCTACGATCTTCAGTAAATCGTATTTTATCTTCAATGAATCATAGTTGATCTCCATTCATAAAATGTGCTTTTGAAATACATAATTTATAATATCTTGGACAGTTTTAACTCTTATTTTTCTTGGGTCTCAGGTTTCTATTCTTTAACAATATCAGCTTTCTTTTTATTATTCAAATATATAAAGTTCTATTTCATCACAGAAGGTTTATTTTCTATTTGCCTGGCTATTCTTCTGCCATTCTAGAACCCATCTGTAACAAGTTGCCACAAACTTACTGGCTTCAAATAGCAGAAATTTGCTATCTTACAGTTTTGGAGGTCAGAAGCCCTAAGAAACTAAAGTATTGGCCGAACTGCATTTCTTCTGGGGCCTCAAGAAGAGAATCCTATCCCTTGCCTTCTCCAGCTTCTAGAAGCTTCTTGCATTCCTTACTCCTGACCCTCTCCCTCTGGACAGCCAGCAGTCTTATCACTGTGCTTGCATCACCACATTGCCTTGTCTGCCTTTGTTCTATTGTCACAGAGCTTTCTCTCCCCTACTTTCATTACTACATTGCCTCATAGCTCCCACGCATCTGCCTTCTCTTATAAGAACCCTTGTGATTACCTTAGACCCAACACACACACAACAACAACAACAACAACAACAACAACAACACACACACACACACACAAATAAAACAGGAAAATCTCATCTCAAGATAATTACATTGGCAAAATCCTCTTTTCCAAGTATAAGAATATGTTTACTGGTTCCTGAAATTAGTATGTGACCATGTACAGGGCCATTTTCAGTGTATCAACACCGTCCTTAACTACCATCTCTCTCCATGGGAATGCTGCTTATTTGGCATACCTCAGCCAAAGCACCCTTGAGGATGCTTCCCAGGACCCCTCGTGTCAAGCAGGCATAGTCATATATTCTTATAGGACTACCTTTGTCTCATTTATAGCACTGCTTTTAGTTTTATTATACACTGATATGTCTATTTGACCAAATATCTTGCCCTTCCTGGAATGTAAGCTTCATGAGATCAAAGAATGTGTTTAGTTTTACTCACCATAAATCCGAAATTCTACATTGCCTGAACCAGATAGGCACTCCATAAAGATTCTTGAGTGAGCAAACCATGAACAACACACTAACTTTTTAGGACGTTCTCATTCCCAGTCCCCAGAGGTCAGGTTTCAGTGCCATCGCAGAATTCTTCCTCTCTGTAAGACTTTATCAAATTGCACATCAAGCACGTACTCTGATCAACTCCTTTCATTAAGATGTGTAATTGTTCACAACATATTTTCATTAAAAAATGGATTAACCAAGAACCCACTGCGTTAATTATTCTTCTAAAACTTTCACTTGCCCTCCATATAGATGTGAATTAAGTGAGTTAAATGAAATAAACACAGCCTCTAGCTGTGGCATGTAAGTCTACAGCATTAAAAATGCACATTATTCTAGCTTAGCTTTTAAAAAAAGCTCGCAGCTGCTTTTTACTTCTAGTTGTCCTTCTTATTTTCCTTGCATGTGACAATGGCTGCAGCAAGAGGGGAAACAGATTCCTGTAAGCATTATGCATTATTTAGTGTGAATTTACATACCGCTCCATTTTAAGAGCTTTACAAGCATCCTATAAATACAGGAAATTATCTGACTGTCTAGGCAGAGAGGAAAAGCAAGTTTGGAAAAGGCATTTGCAGGAAGAGACAAGGTCCAATTTTAAACAACAGCACCGTCTCTCTTGCCCTTCTGACAATTCTGAGTTCTATTCTTTTTGCATTGATTTGAACATCTTAAATGGATTAAAACTTTGCATAATACATTAATTTTATAACTATGTACTGATTTATAGTACTGTAATACTTTTATTGAGATATTTCCTATCAGCTTATAGATTTTCAACCTTTAATCTTTATCTTTAGCGTTTTGTGTTCATGTTATACATTAAAATAGTTTACCATCCAAAAGGTGCCACAGAAAGGAATAGGGAAGTAAACATATTAAGAATCTTTTCATATGTAATGAAAGCATAATAGCAAAATGATGTTGGATGCTAGAAGGCTTTGAATGCCACCTGCAAAGTAATTGGTTATTTTCTAAAAAAAAATAGTTTAGTGGTTACCTGAGGGTAAGCGAGGAGAGAGGGGGAGCTAAATATATGGTTATGGAAAGAAAAAATAATAAAATAAAACAAAATAAGGTCATATTGAGGGGTTTCAAGATACGAAATGGCAAGAGGGCTAAGTTTTAGAAAGATCAATAGCATTGGTGATGTTGAGGAAGGGTTGAATGAAAGAAAGGAGGAAACCATTTAGAAGGTCATTCATAAGTATCCAACCTAGATACAGTAAGACCTTGATCTAATTATGAAAATGTACTACCACTTTCAGCCAAAGGGAGCACATTTTAAGAATTAATCAAATTACAGTTAATTATCCTGGACCAATTGATTCTAAAGATGATAAAGTTTTATCTGGAAAATCAGTGTGTAGCATAAAGTCATGTTTTAAAAAGAGTATTTATACATATAGAAAGTAAAATATTTCTGCTATTTGGCAATTGAGATAACATTGTGTAGCTATATTTAAGGCACAAAATGCTACATTAAACCAATCTAGCCTCAAACCCTTTCCTTTGTCTTAATGCCCTAAAAATGCCATTCATCTATCCAAGGCTGAACATAAAAGCTGATGACACGTGCTTCACATAATGGTAGAAATCATTTCCTTCTCATATTGTGTCTAGAGATGATCAGTTCTATATCTGATTCTTAAAGCAAATGTTTTATGAAGTAAACTTGGAAGCCTAATGTAAACTTTAAATTTTGTTTTCACAAAATTTTAATAGAGAGGAAAAAAATAAATATCTCCCCATTTCTCTCCTATATTATAGATAAGTAAAAGTGATCAGTGATCATTTTAGAGTCACGTTCTCTGTGTTATGTTAGCTTTTAATTGCTTGATTTAAAGATCACTTGATGGAATTATTGTGATTGTGGGTGCAATAAAGACAGGAACATGGTGATTGTAAATATAGTAAGTTTCTAAGATTCCAAGTTCAAATTATAATTTGCCTCAATTGAAGAATTTTCCCAATACACCTAAATGGTCAGTAACAAAGATACTATATTGCCTGAGTCAATGAGAGATGGAATGGCATTTTTATTCAGGCATACATACCACCATCTCTAGAATTCTTAAAGAACTTGGGCTATAAGAATTTTTAGGCATTTAGTGAAACAAATTAACATATTGGGTTTTTATTTGGTCAAAACTAACATGACAAATACACAATCGAAAATATCCCAAGCACAACCCGAGTGGAATAGAGGATATATTATTTCTTCTTCAAGAGGAGCAGAGTTTCCCAAGGACTTCCTTCAGAATGGACCACATCCACTGGGAAGGAGACTGTTAATAATGGAGAAACTTCAACAGCAGTAGCAACAGCAGTAGTAAAATTCGTAATTTGTGATTGGTGTGGAGTGTAAAGCTACAGCCAAAGCCAAGGAGAGCAGCATCTCACCCTAGTTTCTAGAGATGAACAAGATAGCTGGAACTGGTGCTAGTTTACAAGATACAACACACTTGAGGCTTCCTGAAATTAACCGTCTGTCATTTCAGGAGGGAAAACAATTTCAAGGGGGTGGGGATGGGATGATCAGACCTGAAGAAGGACCTTGTTACAAGTACTCTAAGCCTATCAGATATGATATTTGGGGGGGGGGGGTCCTGTTATTCGGGAAATGTATCACATTTTTCTTTAATTAATTTACCTCAATTGTTTATACATAGAAATAATTCAAAGGGTGATTATATAAATTTGGTGGAGGTTGGGGGGCAATGCCTCAGATGTAATAGCTCTCTCTCTTTGAGGACATCAATTAGGCACCTTACACAACTCCAAAAGCTCAAGGTTTAGGTCAGACTCTTTTAAAAAGAATTCTCCATCTAACAGGACAGCCAGACCCCAAAGTGCACATACTAGGCATGTGAAAGTGAGGTTTGCGGAAGAGATGGGAATTAATCACTCCCTCGCCTTTGTTCCCATGGCATTGTGTTTGCAATTCCAAAACGAACCAGTCATGTTCCTTTCTGGAACCCTATCCTTTCACCTTTGCATCCCAATGACCCTCCATCTGTCAGTCACAGAGTAGGCACCTAGTATTTGTTAAACACAAAGTGTGTCCCTTAATAAACAAATGGAGGAATTAAGAGATCTTGAATATTAAGTAGAATTTTCTTGATCACAGCATGCTTAGCACTTAACCAAATAACTGCTGCTGGGAAATATAAATATCTGTGAGGACTAGGCTGTGTCAACACTTTTTGGTCCACTTCTGGGATCTCACTCAGTATGCAGTGTGCAGTGTCCCCCAAACGATTGCAGGAACCAAGGTGAGCACGCCACCTGGATGTCAGGGTTGGTAGATGGCAGGGCCAATCTGAATTTCTGGTGACAGTCTTGCTGCTGCATGTTACTGGTGTCGCTGGGCATGTAAAATTTAGGTAGCAATAAAATAGTTTAAGAGACCTTAAAGAGATATGAGCTTTGGTTTAACACCCTCTGGATTTCTAAGCAAACGGCTTTGTTTGGGTAATTGTGAGGGGGGATTTTCTTGAAACACAAGGGACTGTTCAGTTTAATTGTGTTGCATCTGGTGCTGACACTGTTTTTTTCCACAATATTTTTCTCTTTTGTATTGTGTGCCTTGCATAAAGCTGGAAGATTTGTCCCTGCTTTTTGTCTTTCATTATATAACCTGTGTTCCCTCTGGAACCCCGTTTCTGTTTTCAACTATAATAACCTTTACTAAGTTTGATTACATACTAGACATTTAACCCTCAGACTAAACTCCTGAGGTCAGTATCATTATCCTTCCCATGGCACAGAATTGGAAACTGAGATGAGGTTAAGTGACTTCGCCCAGGGTCACACAATTAGTGAAAGATAAAATCAGGTTTAAAAGTCCAAAGGTCATAGTCCTTATCTGTTAAAACAGGTTTTTCTCCATTTTTATCACCTCTTTACCTCTTCATTATTTTTATCATAGCTACTGACCATATATAATATTATTAGCTAGATTTTAATAAATTTGTCTTAAGTTAAAAATATTGTAATTATTTTATATTTTTATTTTATTTAAAAATAATAATTTAAAATTTATTTAATTTTAATTTACATCTGCTACTACCGTAGATGTAAGATCAAAATGATTTGCCAGAAATAGAAAGACACCATAATATGGATACAATAAAAGG